>JAOWBP010057140.1:0-41278 GCA_028571105.1 Tragopan temminckii
CTGATTACTCAAAGTTGTGTAGTGCAGTTGACACACTGGAGGTGACGGATACCATCAAATGGGACCTGAAAAGGCTGGAGATGTGGGCCAGTGCAAACTTCGTGACAACAAAGCCAAGTGCGAGGTCATGCCACTGGGTCAGGGCAAACCAATGTAAAATGAACAGGCTGGGTGGAGAATGGATTGATAGCAGCCCTGAGGAAAAGGACCTAAGAGTGTTGGTCGATGAGAAACTGAACATACTCTGGCAATGTCTATGTGCAGCATGGAAAGCCAAACTATCCCAACCTGCATTAAAAGAAGAGTGACCAGCAGGTTGAGGGAAGTGAGTGTCCCTCTCTACGCTGTTCTCATGAGGCTCCAACTGCATTCAACTTTGTACCGCATTCAACTTTGGGGCCTCCAGCACAAGAAGGAAATAGACTTATTGGAGACCAGAGGAAGTCTGCAAGGTTGGTCAAAAGGCCAGAACACCTTCCCTATGAAGACAGGCTAGGAGAGTTGGACTTGTTCAGAATAGAGAATAAAAGGACCTGGAACAGTGTTAGAGTGGCCTTACAGTTCCTAAAGGGAGCCTACAAGAAAGCTGGAGAGGGCCTCATTATCAAGGAGTGCAGGAATATGACAAGGTGTAACAGCTTTAATCTAAAAGAAGTAGATTTAGATTAAATATTGGGAAGAAATTTTTCACTGTCAGGATGGTGAGGCACTTGGAACTTCCTAGAGAAGCTGCAGGTGCTCCATCTCTGGAAGTGCTCAAGATCAGCTTGGATGGGGCTTTGAGCATCTTGGCCTAGTGGGAGATGTCCATGATAGGGGGTTGGAAACAGATGATCTTTCAAGGTCCCTTCCAACCCAAACCATTCTATGATTTTATGATTTTATATTGCACCCTTTCCTTTTGCCAATGAGAATTACACTACTAGATGAAAGTATTTAAGATCTTTTTACAAACTAAGGGTTTCAGCATAAATATATTGTGAGTAACATTTTAGTATGAACAGGACAGCATGTAGCTGCACTGAGGTATATGACTGACATACATGAGTTCAGAAGCAACATATGAAACAATGTGAGACCAGGTCCAGGTCACAGACAAAAGCATCTCCTGCACAGGTAAAGTTTCCTCCTTGAAACAGATCTGACCTTTCTAAAGGCTATAACCATTTCTTGTCAGTTGAGTTGACAATGGGAGAAGTGAATGTGATAAGTCAAGTTTGCGCTGTGCAGACATTACTGATGTAGGTTAAAACATGACCTAGAAAAATGACAAAGGCATGAAAAATTCAGAATCACAAGCTCAGCAAATTTGAAAGAAGCAAGAAAAATTCTTTTGCTATGTGAATTCTACAAAATATGCTGAAAACTACATCAACATAATTCTAAGGATGAGTAGGGTGTATACTGCTTAAAGAATAGATTTTATCCTAAGAATACATCATTCAATGTAAATACTTGTATGAAGTCAATTTTTGAGATATTGTTTTTGATTTGGAAAGTATATATATATATACATACATATATATATATATATGTTTATATATTTATAGTTCTGCTGGACTGGAGGGCAAGCCACAATTTAAGGAGTTTGTCCCTCATCGTATTTCTGTTATCTAAATCTATGTACTTAGTTCCTTAGAAATTTGTCTGCTACAAATTCTGGGTTCCGTTCTGAGCCAACTACCTGATGAACTAAATTCCCATGCATGTTATCTATAGATTAACATGTTGGAGTTTAGAGATGTCTTTCCACTGTGAGAGTTTTCTGAAAGAAATTTCATGAAGTTCAGCTAAGGTAAATGTTGTTCTTCTACCTGCAGTACGAAAAACTAGCACAACAGTACAGATTATTCTCCAGCTGACTGGAAAATACCTTTGCTGAGAATGACCTGGGGTCCATATAGAGAATAAGCTGAACATGTGCCTGCAGTATGTTTTTGTAACAAACAAGATTAGCTGCACAAAATACAGTGTTGACAAGGGAGCAATGAGAAGGTCAATGGAAGTGATTATTCCCATCTTTTTGGCACTTATGATGCCTTGCCTGAAAACTGTGTCTAGTTTGGGGCCCTACAGCTTAAGAGAAAGATTCAAAAAAAGAGAGAGGCCCTGGGTAAGTGGGCGTAACATTGAAGTTAACCTTGCTTTGAAGAAGACTTGGAAGTAAATCAGTCCCCAAAGTCACTTCCAATGCAAATTATTTTATGATATTAAATATGAAATCCTATATGTCATAGAGAAAATTGCCCAGAGTTGTGGAGTCTCCTTCTATGATGATATTTAATATCCATCTGGATGCCTGTGTGACCTATTGGAGGGTACCTGCTTTAGCAGGGCATTTGGACTCAATGATCTCTTGAGGTTTCTTCCAACCCCCACAGTTCTGTGATTCTGCAATTCTGACATTAACAGGACTTTTGAGGGAGGCGGTTATAATACAGTTCCACACCAGCATGATGAGTTTCTGTAAGGAGAAACCTACTATTTTCATTTCAAGAGGAATATGGTGGCAAGAGAAGACATTCATGCATGACGATAGAGAGAAAAACAACAACAACAACAAAAAAACAACGAATAACTGTGCCTATCATGATGGAAAATTTGAGAGTTATTCACGCATGTGAATATGTATGCAAATCTGACCCTGGCAATACTACTAAGGTAATGCATGGTGATTTGCTGAGTAAGAGCTAATCATTCAACTTGAAATGTGGCTTTATCAGAAAAGCAATTTTGTAAAAAAACATGTCATTCTCCAGTTCTTTTTCTCCTGTGATCTCTCATGCTTGCTCATTTATCAAGTTTACCTTCAATACTTTTCCTAGTGAAACATCTCCTTGTCAATCAAATCATGCTACTTGCTATGTGCATTGTTAATGCATCCGAGTCAACTTAGAGCTACTCAAGATCTTAGCAGGGGAGTGACATCCTCCATAGGACATTAACATCTAAATCAGTGGAAAAGTGTTTGAACTTGAACAACTATTTAAAGTTCAAAACCAAGCTCTGTACTGAAAATGGGCAACACTAGACCATAGTCAGAATAATAAGAATGGTAATTCAGTTATTGATAAATGAAAACTGAAGTTTTACAGAAGAAAAGCTCATATGGCAAGGTGGCCTGGAAACTGTAACCACTGGAGAATCTAAATTCCAAAATAAAAGGAACTGGACAATTTATCCCCAATAACAGCGAAAATTATTTTATTTCTTTGAGAGACTTAAGAACATCAGTGCACATCATATTTAATGGCCTCTACTTTAGATCCACTCCAAGTAATATGGCAAAACCAATTGGTTATGATTAAATTATCTTTCCTCTACCATGTGATTAAAGTAGAAACTGGGACCATGCTAGTTCCCTTTCTTAGGCACATTCACCTGCACATTCATGGCTTAGTTGTCATTGCTATTTCCTCCCAGGAAGAACTGCAGAGGCAAAGTAGGTTCCTCTTCCTTAGCTATCCTGTTCCTTTGTGCTACAAATGCTTCTACATCAGTGGAGAACAGGAAAATAGTCCATTTATACATGCACTAACCCTGAAGAACTATTAGGAAGAGACTGATGTTAGTATGTACTGCCCAGTGCTGTGGCATCCGAAGCTCTGCATACAGGAAGAAGGCTTGTGGAGCTGGGATGCAACTTCAACTGTTGAAATACTTTTCTCAAGAACTAGATGAAAAGGACACAGAAAACTGGTTGGCTGTTTTCATATTTAATGATGATTTGTCAAGATTCTGTGCTTAATAAATCTGAGTAGATAATTCCTATGTAGCAAGTCACAAAACTAAAACCTCTTATCCAACATAAAACTATGAAACTTCTGAGCTGTTTCTGTAGACCGTGACTGAAAAAACTAGCAGATATAGGTTAAAACTGGAGGTGTGGATATAAAATTGAGATGCTTAAGTCATTGAATTTTTAAAAGAAATGTTTACAACTTATCCGTTGAATGAGATTAAGACAGAATTGAAGTTATTAATGTATTAAAGCCAAAGCCTAGAAAGGAATTTGAAGTGACTGCAGGCTTTGAATATATACTCAGAGTATAGCACATTCAGAGATCTGAACAGAGACCAACAACAACTCTAAACAATGGTTGTTCCAAAATCTAACACACTTTTTAAAAAGGTGTGTTGTTGGGTTTTGGTTTTTTTTTTGCTGCTGCCATCATTTGGACTTCTAGAGACTGTATAGATTAATAAGATTTCCAGTTGAATAACAAACAAAACAGTGCTTAGCCAGGAGAGCAGACATAAAATTTGATGACATCTGTTTCTTCTACCCAAGGTATTACTTCTATCTTTATCCAATTTGATCTTCAGCTACCAACTTCTGTTTTTGCTATGAATACTTTTCTATATTCTCGTGGTTTAGCATAAAAAATAGTTGTAAAACACACTTTACAGTTCAGGTTTACACAACCAAAGAAAGGAATATATTGAAAATATTGAAAATGTTTGTGTAACAAAATTTCCTTTCCCTCAGCTGCCAAGACTCCTTGACAGAAACAGCCTCAGGTACCAATTTATAGCCTCCTCCTGTTCAAAGGGTTATTCTCATAAATTCAGTGAACAGAAACAATACAACTCAACTTAGAATACTAGTCATACAGCCACTCTAAAACTTGCCTCCCATTTCAATTTGGATATTGTTCTCATACAACAAGATCTGAAAAAGTAAGTGCCAATAA
This sequence comes from Tragopan temminckii, assembly GCA_028571105.1. Classification (NCBI taxonomy): domain Eukaryota; kingdom Metazoa; phylum Chordata; class Aves; order Galliformes; family Phasianidae; genus Tragopan; species Tragopan temminckii. The sequence goes on from JAOWBP010057140.1 coordinate 4,695, forward strand.
CTCATAGAATAATTTAAGGAAATATAACATTTTCTGTATGATGTTTATAAGTAACAGAAACACATAAGTAGATACTTATTTATAAGGACTGATCCAAAAGTAATGCCTTCTATTTTATGATGTTGGCCCACAACATCAAAGATGGATGCTGATGGTATGGCAATAAAGGTTGAACTTTCGCATCACTATTTCATTACATTTTTTTGCCATGCGACAGATGGAAGCAGAGGGGCACTCTGACAAAATGGTGTCTGACATGGAAATGTAGATGAAACAAAGGTGTGGAACTGAATTCCTCCATGTGGAGAAATGGCATCCACTGGCATTCACTGACACTGAACATTTATGGAGACCAAATAGTGGATGCAAGCAAAGGGGTGATGGATGGTCCATTTAATCAGTGGTGATGGTGGGTCTCCTCCACTGGTTCAGATTTTTATGAGCTCAGTATGAAGGCTCTTGTTCATTACTGGCAAAAATGCATATCTAATGGTGATGGCCGTGCTGAGAAACAGTGTTTTGTATCTGAGACTTTGCTCTATCAATTAGTGTTACTGTGCTCTTTGGATCTGTGGTAGTTTTCATGGAATCAAGTAGGAGGCATTACAGTCAGAGCAACCTGTGCACATTCAAATGTTTGGCTCTAAGATTAATAATCGTACAGTATTTGAACAGAAACCACGTGGGCCACAGAAGTAAAAATATGTTTGAACTGTGCAGTATGATGAACTATAATACATGTCTATTAAGTGAACAATCCTAAATAGTTCTTTATAAGAAATTATTACATTGTTAGTAACACACAGTATATACAGTGTTAAATAACAATCTAAAAATCATGCCATACAGATGAATATTAATGTAACAGTTCTAAAAGATTAATGCTTATAATAGTTAATAAAGAAAACATCCTTAAAACCTCTTCACTTTTCACTTCCATAAATAAGAAAATGGTTCTGGAAACATATTTTTCTAACCTTTACTAAGAGGTTTTTTTTAAAATATAATTTTTGAATGAATTAAAAAATTCTGGACTTTCTGTTTCGGAAGAACTGGAGGAATACAGCGTATCACTGTCCCAGAGAGTCTGATGGAAGGGAGTCACTCACAGGAAGAGATCAGAAAGATACTTACCTCTATTAAATGCAGGCCTACAGTCATTCTGTCAGACAATTTCTTTTGTATAAGAACATCGAAAAGCAAATGCTTTTTTAATGTGTAGCTCCGTTTTCAATTATGTAGGAAAAGTGCATTTCCAAAGCCCATTTATCTTGAAAATGACATTGTCACCCTGTGCTGTTGGTTGCAGGGATGCAAAGAAAATACCGATTAGAAATCAAAATACAGTTGGTTTTCCTTTGTTTAGGAGCTCTAACTCTAGATAAACAAAACATAACGCAAGAGGAGAAAAAAACTTGTCTGAGTATTCTCCCTATGAATGTGAGTAAGTCAAACTCTATCAAAGCAAAGTCATGTAATTAATTCCCCACCTGGTTCTCATTTAATGAGTGCAAAATCAAAATCTTTTGAGGAATATCAGAGTTTAAACTGGAGATGAGTTGCAGTTGACCCAGAAATTTTAACAGAGCTATTTTGTCCCTGCCAGAATTGACTCACAACACCATAACTGTGCTTAAAAATCCTAAGAAGAAAAGACATACAGACATAGTGTCTCCATTTCACTAAAGGTAATGGAAGTCTTAACAATATGATGGCAGTGCTTACTCTATACCTAGGTGATTGATGTGCTCAAGTGTGTCATTATCTAGACTCTTAACAGTAGTCTAGTTCAGGAACAAGTACCCTAGATATTTCAGTTAATAAACCTTCAGATCTCTGAGATGATATCATTGATGGATTTCATGTGAGAATAAATACAAATATTTGAAGTGCAGAACCTTCTTAGTTACAAACGAAGTGGCTCATTATGTTTCCCTGGAGACGTTCTGATAGGAGGGTACAAAATTGTCCTTGTCCATAGAGCTTTCCTGGTGAGAAGTAGCAACGTCTTGTGAGTCTTTCAGTTTTTAAGAACAGGGAACAGAGGAGGAAGAATAACAGCAAAATAAAACTATAACAATATATTCTCAGTGGATGAGAATATTTCTTGTATAAGAATATTAAAAATAACAATAAGATGCAGATATCAAGAGGGAGGGAAAGACCTTCAGACACTGTCAAGAAGTGGAAAATCTCTGCTTTAATTTTTCCTTCTGTCCTTAATTATTTATGTAAAAGGAAATACCTTGATTAAGATGAATACTTTTCCAGTTCAGAGTATCCTACAGCAAATTTGATTAAAGTCCTAATATGGATTAAAATCCCTTCCAGAAGGGAACTAAATTCAATCAGAGAATCCCACATCCTACATTAATATCCTAATTAGTAGTACAACAGATGAAAAGGAGTTGATATCTTCTTGGGATGTTTTTGAATATTCTGTTTTCTCTCCTGCAATCTAAAACTATCTGGCAAATTCAGGTAGCTTTCTCACATTATTATTATTTTTTTCTGATTAGAGAAGTAGTTTCCCAGATCTGCCAGGAGAGAACACTTATGGAAGACATTTCTGAGGCTGCATGGTGGCACTGGAAGAGCTGTCATCTGAAGCTCGTTTTCTTGGAAATTATGAGCCAATATTTACTCTGAGTGAGCTGCTTTTTTGAAAAAATCAAAACCAAAAACTTTCTTGCATACTTTCATGAAGTTTATGTTACTGTTTACAGACTTTGTTCTGCACTAGAATGATAACAAATTTCAAAACCTCACAAGCCATCCCACCCCTTTCCCATAACTTGGTCATAGCTACAAATGAAAAGAAGCCCCAGCAAGGGCTGGACTAAGTGTGCTGATCAGCTGCTTCTGATCAGTGACTGGCATGCAGTATCCACATCCCTGCTCTTCAGCTATTTGTGTTCATTTTAACTCCTTTCTCTAGGTTCCTTCACACCTGGCCACCTCATCTAGGACACTGGGCCTCAGTATCGGGCTTGCTTTCTGTGGCTGTACAGCAACCAGCATTGCATGACCATGATGATGTTTCCTCAAAATGGAAACTACACAGTAGACTTTATGCAATGTTGATGAAGCATGCAACACAGCTATGGCTTTACCAAGACTAATGGAGCTCTTTGCTTCCCACTCACCAGCGCTGTCCAGCATGAAACAAATATCAGATAACAGAAAGACACCAAAACTCATCAGAGCTCTCATATCCATAATGAGGCTAGATCCTTCTACCTAGAGCATGTGATTCTGAACTTTTCTTTATTCAGGTAAGTCCTCAATCTAAACATAAAGTCTGTGGAGCTCAACAAGACATACTGACAGTGCAGAAATAATGCAGAGCAAAAAGCTTTTATTTTCATCTTTTCTCTTATCAACCTAAAACTTATTAGATTGTAATGCAAGCTCAGCCCTTCTCTATTTGTTATTTTTAATGCAAAGATTTGTAGTTACTTTCTATAGCACAAAGTAGTACCTGATAGCATAAACTCCTTTTTGTTTTCACTCCACTGTCCAGAAAAAAAATAGAAAAACAAACGAATTCCTTAAACTTCTGGCTTACTGTATCTTGAGTACATTTTTATGAAGAGTGAATTTATTACAGAAACTCAGCCATAGAATAAAGTCACAGAGACTATAAAATGCCTATTTCAGTCATACTCTGTTTTCAGATTTTTCTAACGGATAAAGGATTTGCTATGGCATGCATCCATGTGGACTTGCAGAGTTCCCTGGTCTGGCAACCACTCTACTTCCTTCTGGAAATGATAGTAAAACACCTTGCATTGCTGATAGGCTGCTGGTTTCTCTTTTATTTCTGTTCCTAAGAAGTCAACCTTGTCCCTTGGCTGAGCACTTCAGACTATCCAGAACTCCTCTTGCCCTTCACAAAATCAGGATCTCCAAGAAGGGCATGGGGAAGGGACTAGTAAATGGGCAGATGTGCTCTGAAAACTTGAGGAAATTTTTGAGTGAAAGAATGTTGTGCCAGCATGACGTAAAAGCAAAAATCTGAAATCGTGATGGGAAGATTGGAATAAAATTCCATGTATTATAGAAGTTCATTCATAAAGAAGAGGCCAGGCAGTGTAATGTAGAATGAAATTAAATAAGGAAAGGAAAATCACTAATGCATAGGATATCCTCATCTTTTCTTACGTGTGCTCAGTCGTTGCTTACTCACAGAGCATTTCTTCCTTACTTAATGCATTTTTTTCTGGTGTTTTCTGAGTATATAAAGGTAATACTGAAAGGTCAAGACATTGAGGAGACATAGTGTGTGTGAAGGAGAGTCAGGAATCCTAAAAGCAGTGCAAACGTGGAAGTCTGACAGGCTCAAAGCCAACAAATGAGCAATAAAACCAGATAATTTTATGCAAATAAATTCAGATCCATGCAAATATATGCATTTTTAATATGTACCCCTTTGCTCAGTAGTATAACAGATATATAAATCATAGAGCACAGAGATTTCTCACAAGCTACTACCAGAGTGTTGAAAGAATGTGAAATGTTTGTACTTGCTAAAGAACGTTCAATACTAAAAAACGCTTAGGTAACTGAAAAGTGTTGTCTCAGTGGACTCTTTATCTTCAACCCATGTCCTTATCTATCTGTTCCCCTTTATGCCTTTGCTCTTTCAAATCCCTCTTTAATATATATTTTCCCACCACACCCTCCCAAGATGATGCACTACAAACTGAATGCCTACTATGCACCCTGTACTTTAACACCTTGTTGAAGCCAGGCCTGTACTTGATCTGAAAAAAATCTGCGTGCTTATATTATACCACCTAACATAAACTCTCTTGGGGAGCAGAATGTTTTGCTCCCTCTGTTGTGCAGGGCTAAACACACAGTCTACAGTCAATAAATAACATATTTTTTCTCTTCCATCTTTTAAGGTTTGCCAATAGCAACTTACAGCCAGTTCCCTCAAGAAGCCTTAACGTGACATAACAGATGAAAGTTCAATTTAAACTACACATTTGAACAATACCTTGCTTTATAGTTCACGTGTCTTTAAAAAATGATACATTTCTGGAGGGGATGGAATACAATCCATATAAATATAAAATCAGGACACTTTCAATGTCTGTTTTCTTTGGCAAAGAATGCTGTTTATTTACACAAATCTTTTTAGGCACATTTCCATATTTCACAGGGGAGAAAAAGGACACATCTACCATTGCAGAAGAGCTTTCAGCAGAAGAAATTAATCTCTTAAATGTGTTACTACTAGAGCTGGATAAGCAATTCCTCTACTGAGCCAAGTATTTTTTTTTCTATTTTTCTTGCTGAAAACTCTCTGGGAAATGATGTGATTTCCCTTAATGTATTTATGCATAATTGTCCAAATGAATTGCAGTCCAGTGTTATCCATTATTTGTTGTGTGTGTCTTGGTCGTTTTGCTTCAAGAAACTTGCTGAAATGCCAACAATTTTCAGCATATAAAATGCCTCTTTCGATTATAGGAATGGGAAAATAAGAACAAAAATAAATGTTTGAAGGAACCAAGGAAAGCATACATTTTTATTTTTCCTTGTAAAAAGTGGCAATGTGTCTTTTTCTGTTTCCTTAAACCAGGTCTTTTCAAGGAACTCTTCTACATAAACCAGTGAGTCAGTGCAATGGGAAGGCCAGCCTCAGGCAGGTGGAAAGATGGATGGAAAGAAAGGACTAGCCAGAGGAACTTCTGAAAGGGTGCAAAACGAAAAAGAGGAACGATTAGATTATCATCTGTAAATGTGGAACCACTGCATTTATTAGTGCTCCTACTCCTTCCTTTGGAGTTTAACACCAAATATTAAATTGCCTGGTTCCTTTAGTACAGAAGGTTATCTGGGAAAGGAGTGGCTGAGAACTGCTGTCTGTTCTTCTGTCCTATTTCTTATGTAAAAAAATAATACTTCAGACAGCCTCCAAGTATACAGATAATTTGTTTTCTACTTACCATCAATCATGAAGCTCAGGGTTTTTCCTTTATTTAGGTGGATTTTTTGTTCATTGGAGAATGCAGCCTTCTAGTTACTCTAAGGTTAGACTTATTCTGAAGAAGGGACATTACGATGATGACAATAATTTTTAATGGGCCTAAGGTAAACTCTTGAATAGAAATAAATGACGGCAAGAAGACAATGCTTAAATTTTCCACCAAGCTGATGGAATGGAATGGAATGGAATGGAATGGAATGGAATGGAATGGAATGGAATGGAATGGAATGGAATGAAATGGAATTCTGCATGGCCTGAAAGCTGCTGAGCATATCACCATTCTACTTCCTCCTAGCTCTTGTATATACTACCTTACCACTATGTTTTGCTAGTCTAAATCAGTTTCTTTGCTGTTTTTCTCTCAAATAATGCATACTTTTCTAGACATACAGACTAGTGAAAATTCTGAAGTAAATGTACCAGTTATTTTGACACAAAAAGGAAACATCACTTTATTCTGATTAATGCAGTTCTCATTTCTCTGTTACTCAGTCATCTCTGCTTTAATATTCAGAAGTCACATCAGCTGTTATTTATACACCAAGCACCTTTCTGCTGTCAAGGGATTTCAGTGAATTATAAATTGATTTCAGTCAATCAACAATATGGGTTCATGAAAATGTTTGGATGATTAATGTCGATTAGCATCCCTAGTTCCGAAAGCTTATGTTATGTATTCATAGTTGCAAAACTAAAAACCTCTTCTCTCCATCTCAGATCATTGTTCTGTGCCAGTTGGGTTCCAGAAGCCTGATTTGGGGGAGGCTGTGCGAGGGATGTGTTTGGTGCAGATATGGATTTTCTGGAGGGAGTGAAGAGGGCTGCAGTCCCACCACCTCTCAAAAAATCGCACTGACAAATGTGTTAATGCATCAGTTCCAAGCAAACCTTCCAAAAACACACGAGAGCCCACTTGGAGCATGCTCACTAGGATGGAGAATGAAAAAGGAAGATGGGATACACTGGAGGTTCCTGGCAGTAGCCAAAAAGTCTGCATATTTGTCAGAAGAAAAGAGATCAGAGAAGCAAAAATATACTTTGTCTGATTTGTCTTTCTTCCAAAAGGTATTTTCTATGCTATCAACTTCAGCTATCATTATACTTTATGATTCTATGCTGAAAAATCTTTATATTCACATATTCAGAAAAGATTTTCACATATTCAACAAAGAATCTGACTAAGAAGCCCCAACACGTTAAAGATGGTAGTATCTGAAATAAAGTGAATCCCCCAAGTTGAGGAATAACTAGTTCTCCCTGGAAAAGGACAAAGTTAAAAGCAGAGCAGCCCTGGATTAGTAGCTAATTGAAAGGCTTTCCTCTGAGGCAGATGCTTCCTTCTGTAAAATGAGAATCATGCTACCAGCAGCTGCTGAAGGACATGGACAGCAGAGAAAAGTACATTCTGTTTGTCTTTGCCAGCAAGCACCTCTGGCTGTGGGGTGTGATTGCTGTCCAGTCTCCTCTCACTAAGTCCAGCAGCTGGGATCAAGTACTGCACCCTTTGCAACCAGCAGATCAGGTCAAAGAAAAAATGATCTAACCTAACACCAGTGGAAACATAAACACTTTAAATGGCACGTTCTCCCATGGGGAGAGAGTTCTCCAGTGATTTTACAACAGTGTGTTTTGCATCTGAAATGATATTATTTAGAGCGATTCAACAAAAACAAATTTAAAATAAACAGCATCAACCACCCCGTATACCCTGTGTTCTGAATAAGAGCTTTCTTTCTGGCAATTTGATTTGTTCACTCTGGTTTAAAAGGAAAATGCTTTTCACTTCTCATTTTGCAGGCTTGGAACAAATGAAGAATTCTGTTATGGTCATTTGGTTATTTGAGGACAAATTCAACAATGCAGCTGAAGTTCAAATAACAAAATGTCTTTTAAGTATACTTAAGAAAATTAATTAATTTTGTAAATCTTCTAGACACAGAAATAAGTTTGCAGAACGTTTTCACGGAAGTCCATCTTGACAACATAGTGGATTCATGGATAAATTCTGAGAGGGCTGGAGCACCTCTTCTACAAAGAAAGGCTGAGGGAGCTGGACTGGCTTAGTTTGAAGAAAAGAAAGCTCCCAGGAGAATCACTGCAGTCTTTCAGTACTTAAAAGGAGCAGGAAGGAGACCAACTTTTTATGCTAGCATAAAAGTGTAGTGATAAGACAAGGAAGAACAGTTTTAAACTAAAAGAGAGGAGATTTAGGTTAGTTGCTAGGAAGAAATTTTTTACTCAGAGGGTGGTGAGGCACTGGCAGTGCTGCCCAGAGAGCTGTGGATGCCCCAAACCTGGTGGTGCTCAAGGCTAGATGGGATGGGCCCTGGGCAGCTGAACTGGTGGGGGGCAACCAGCCCAGGGCAGGGGGTTGAAAATGGGTGATCTTTGAGGTCCCTTGCAGCCCAAACAATTCTATGATTCTGTGATTCTATGATTCTCAAATAAAAATATGGCTGAGTCCCCTACCGATTTCTTAATTCTTCCAATACGGAAGAACCTATACACAGACTGTGACACATCCATCTTGCTATCAAAGAGCAAAGATTAAGAACTTCCACTAAATAGGAAACCAGACTTTTTGATACTTGTAAAATTATAATTGTAACTGTACTAATTTTGTCACATTGCAAAAACTTGGATATTCAAAGTTAGTCAACCACCCCTCCTCCTAAGTCAAATGCAACCTCAGGATAAGGTATAGACATCTACAACTGAGTTACTCATCTCTTTTCATTGCAGACAACAGGCACTTTTAGGACATGACCCAATCTTCCAGATGTTTCCTTTGAGCTGGGATGAATCAGTCCTTAGAATTTCTTCTCTCTTCCCCTGGACTACTGAAGGCTACCAGCATGCTATCTCCAGAGCTGATGTCAACAGTGTAAGGTCACTAATTTTGGGCAGAGTTTTTTGTTTGTTCATTGTTGTTTTGTATTTTTTTGTTGTTTTGCTTTTGTTGTTGTTTTTTTCCTCATAATTTTAATTCCTTACGTATCATCGATCATTTTAAAGATATATACCAAATAGCAGTTAGGAGCATGGGACTGAAGTCTGAAATCAGCATATACAGTATGTTAACAAGCAGACTTTTTGTCTGTTTCTTGACTTCATATTTCTGTCTTGCCGATGTGGCTTTCACTACTTGCAAAGAGCAAGTGGAATGGCATCACCTTCTGGTGGCTCAGAGAGTGCCTGCTCAAGAACTGCCTGTCCTGCTATCCAATGTGCTTTTTTGTTAGACCTGCTTGTACTCTGTTTTCATGCCTTCTGCATGTCCCTCTGGGCCCTGATTCCTCGATATCTCCTTTCTATCCTTAATTGTGAGAGTTTCTGAAATTCCTATTTTTTTTATACTACACCATGACTGAATGGTTTAAATGTAACACTATCCCCAAGAGCTGGCGTTCAAATCTGTCTGCAAAAATTTAGGAGAAGATTCTTTTCCCTGATCAAGTCTTATAATCCACATATGGACTGAATCATCACTGCCTGCTGTATCTCCAGTCCTCCCACTGAAGCTCCTGTTTTCTGTTCTCTGCTTTCTGACCTGTGATTCCTGAAGCTTGAAAAAATGACTTGCATATTCCCCAAAGACTTGAAAATTACAAATGGAAAACAACCCAGAAATGTGGGGGGTTTCCATCACTGTTATAGGCCAGCCTTGTGACTTTTTAATGGACTGATTCAAAGTTTTCTAGTACTTACAGACAAGAGTACCATAATTTTCTGTGTCAGGAAGACTCAAAAAGTCTCGAACATAACTATCCAGGCAAAATGGCATATTCAATATGTGTAAGCAACACCAAATGTCTATAACTTCCAATGTATGGGTAATAAAATCACAAGAAATTAAGCTACATTTGATTAAAAAACAATAGGAATCAATACAACTAATACAGGCCCACACACAATGCAGAAAATTCCTACAAAACAAGAAGTTGGTTTCTTAAGTGCATTTTGGCACATGCGTGACTTTTCAGAGTAGTTGCCAATATGGGTCTGTTATGGTTTAACCTGGCAGGTTGCTCAGCATCACACAGCTATTTGCTTATTACCCCTTCCAGTTGTATGGGGAAAAAATCATGGGTTGAGATAAGGACAATTTACTAGAACAGAAAAGGAAGGGATAATAATAATGATACTGATAATAATAATAGTAATAATGGAATACACAAAATGAGTGATGCACAACACAATTGCTCACCACCTACTGATTGATGCCCAGCGAGATCCCGAGTAGCAACAGCACCACAGCTAACTCTCCCAGTTTTATTGTTCAGCTCGATGCCGTATGCTTCAGGATATCCCTCTGGTCCTTTTGGGTCAGCTGTCTTGGTTTTGTCCCCCTCCCCCTCCCAGCTCCTTGTGCAGCCACAGCACCATGCTGGCAGGGTAGCACAAGAAAGTGAGATGTCCTTGAGTTAGTGTAACTATGCTCTGCAACAACTGAAATATTGGTGTGATTATTTTTCTCCTAAATCCAAACCATAGCACTATAGCAGCCACTATGAAGAAAATTAACTCTATCTCAGCCAAAACCAGGACAAGTTCTTAACGTGATATTAATGCAATGCTTTGTATAAAAGATATAGAACACGGCTTTGCATTTCTGTAGAGCTGGAATTCATCTGGCATACACAATGATGTATATTAAGTCATTAAACTTAATCAAGAAAATGCTGCCTCTCTTTCAAAAATTCAAAACACATTTCTGCTTAAATAGAAAACCTGCTATATATTTATGTAGTGATTTTCTGAGCTGAAATTAAGCAGGCCAATGACTTGTGTAATAAAAAGGGGATTGAAGTAATAAGTTCTTTAAAGTCAAACCCACTTACTATTATCTGAATATCTGCAGCATTAAATTGTACAGTTCTAACAGAAGTAATGCTTTAATGCCCTCATCTGAGAACGAAATTTCAGAGTGAAAACAAGGGAGACTGACAGGGCAATTCTTTGCTTAGAATGGCTTTACAGAGACTGGATTTAATTTCTGAATTACCTAGCTATTTTACTCCAATTTCCTACCACTTTTTGTGGATATCTCAGTTCATAATATGTTTAATTGCAGTTTCTCCTGAGAAGTTAAGCATGTTTTATTTGATGTAAACCTCAACAACATTCCCAAGTTTGTATCATACAGTTATTTCACAAATAAAAAGATGAATCATGGTGAGCTTAAATGGAAACTTTAAACACAGACCTGCAGCGCCACTGCAGTTAATCATGACATTTAGTGTTTTTTCTTGTCATCAAATTGTTCAAATCCAAGCACAACGTACACTCTTAGAGAGCAGAACATTTTGCAGCATTTTGTGAGATGTATCCGAACAGTCACCAGACCTTACAAAGCATAGTTTGGTGAAGAAACTTGTGGAATTGTATTAAATATTATAATGCCTTATGATAGACATTATATACTATTGGTACTATCCCCCCAAAAACAAGGAAAGTAATTATCACACAGTCCATTCAAGATCACGTATGTTATATTTATTTTCTCATGTACACTTTTGTGTCCCACTGAAGTCTTTTTATGAGGAGGCTGTACAGTTTTAATGAATATTTCTTTACATCCCTATTGCTCCCCTATTGTCACTTTGCTTAACCTCCCACACGCAGACTAAAACAAGGGTCACATTCATATTTGAAGGAATAACACAAAACCTTGTGTATCGAAGGATATGAAAAAGGTAAATAAACAGTTTGCATATACTTGTGGTAAATAAATTTGTCTCCTGTCAGAATTTGTAAAGTTTTTACCTTTTTTCTTGCTAACACTCACAGTAGAGCAAATCTGAACTGATAAGTATGAAGCTGTGATAGACCAATTAGTGCCCTGTGTTCCCTGTAGCCATTCTTTCTCAAAAAAAAAAAAAAAAAAAAAAAAGAAATTTTATAGAGCAGAAATTCTTATCGCACTCATTCAGTTGCAATGGACAGCTAGAAATGCATGAGTTATTGCTTGCTGGAGTTTCAAGCAGCACTCAGGTACGGAAGGCTCAGAGGTGGCACCCACTCCTTGCCCTGAAAAGGCTGACGTCAGAGCAGATGTGGAAGGAAAATTGTCAGGTAATTCATCTCCCTCTCACATCTGCAGACAGGAACAAATCTGACAGAGCTCAGGAAAGAACATAAGGCAGAGTTGTTGGGAGGGAACATGTTCAGACAACTACCAAATTGAAGTTTTCACAGAAACCGTTTCTTCAGATCCCTGCGCACAGAAAAACAAGTCATAAAAATCCCCAGAAAAGAACTTACAGCATCTCTGCTTAAGGACTGCATCTCTGCCCAAATGAGTATCAGGTCTAGTTCTCACACCGAGAGGGTAATGATGCTGAGAAGTAAGTACACAGAAAGCTCCAAATTACATAACTGCTCATTTCTGCCCATGGAATTTATCTTGAACAAATTATGCCAGTTGTTTTCTTTTTCTCTTAGGAATGCTCACAGAACCTTTCTGGTCCTGAAATGAGCAATATAACTGCAAGATTATACATACAATTTAATCTATCTGATAGTGTTGGATTGGGTTTTCTGCTTTGATCTCTCTCCAACATTACGTTCTCTTGGGAAGTTTGTAAACGCTTTGTTCTGTCTCAGAAACTAAGTGTCCTTTGCATATCTAAACTATGTCATTTATTTCTTCTGGGGAGATTGTGCAGATCTGATCAGATAAATAATTAAGTATATTTCAGTGAGAAGTTGAAATAACTTCAGGAGGAATGTCAAATATAGACAAGCTTACTCCTGTATCACTGTGATTTATAGTGAATTAGAAAAGTGATGTGAAATGTATATATTATCCTTATGAACGCATCAGGAGAGTAATTCTTTCTTTCTGGCTGTTGCAGTAGAAAGAAACTGTATTTCTAGCATAATACTAATTACTCTGAAAATTAAGGATTGAGGGTGGAATTTAAATTTGTATTAATGAGATTTTCTAATGCTCCTACCCAAATAAATGGATATACATTACATTTCCAGATTTTTTTAAAATATATGTAGCACTATTTGTTTAGGCTTACAGAGGATGTACTCGAAGAAATATAAACATTAAAAAGGAAGTATTAAACAGATTTCTGTAAAACCACAGGATGCAAGTAATACAATTTTTCTGTGATCGTTTAGATTTGTTTCTAATTTGAAACAGAAGACCTCAGACTTTGATATTAACATCTAGAAGGTCATCTTGGAAAACAGAGGTTCCTTCTTAACACAAAGGATGTCAAACACAGGTACCAAACCCAGCAGCCAGGCTTCCATAACCACTGTGTTACTTATTACCTTGATGGAAGGAGGTGTGTAGTGGGTGGTGGGTTGTGCAGACCTACTGCCAAAGCAATTTTTCAAGTCAAGACTGACAGATCAGGAGGAGAGGAAGCACAGAGAGTCATATTGCAGCAGCCCAGCAGCAAAAGTCCTTGGTGACAAGCAAGAGATGAGGTCTCCTCCTTGGGTACTACTGATTTATCTCTGAAGTTTTTGTTTGGATCTTCATTTCACTGACAAAGGAAAACAAAAAAATTAAAGAGTATATCTTTCTTGCCCAAATAGATTACTTCTTTAATGGAATGACAAAACTTGAAAACAAACAGAAGCCAGGTGATATAATATACAAGGTTTTACTGTGAGTTCTATCTCATGAAATTTTGTTTATAGCGTCATATTGCCACTGACAGTAATACTGACATGTAGACTGAAAAACAGTTGCTTGCTGGAAACAAGGCATAATGAATAATGATAAATATCCATCCCAAAGGCAGATGGTGCATGTCTTGTCAAATACTGCACGGGTTGCCTTTTTCTTTTGGACTTACTTAACATCTTAATGAATCTATTGGGAAAGGACATAAATAACACGTTATACAAATCTTCTGGTGAGAGCTTTACAGATATTTTCTGAACACTAAGCATCCATGGTTCTCTGAAGGTCACATCAAGATGAAATTATTTTTTAGTAAATAGGATTAACGTGGAAAAACGTGAAAGAATGTTCATAGGGCAAGAGGAACCTGGAAAACTGTTCATGCACAAACAGTACTGCGGGTGGGATCACACAGGAGTTTTAATGTGGGCAAATAAATTATTCCCCTGCATTAATTCATGGGTCAGCATTTTCTGTAATGCAGAATTGTGCTGCACTTCATCTTTCTAAATTTTCCTCTGTTTTATTCGTGAGGGTAAGCTAGTCTGAAATGGAGTGGGAATACAAGTATCTGGACAGGGTGAGCTCCCTGCATCCAAGGCAAGATACTAAATTATCTAAGGGCCTAAAGTGAACTGGGTTGTGGAGGGGGAAGGAGGAGGATCAGATGATGCGTTCACAACTCTTCCTTTGGCATCTCTGACTACACTCTGTTTCTCATTTGTTTATACAAGATTGAATAGTCTTTTTCTCTCAATCTCCTGTCCTTGAATAATGATACTGAATCTTTAATCACAGAGACTATTCATATTGTTCAGATGATCAATTTCCAAAGTGATTACCAGTGATAAGCTGGTATTTTTAAGTGTTACAAAGTGTGGAGAGATTATACAATTTTTGCTTAATCCTATAAAAACAAGGGCCAAGTCATGTTTTGGCTTGATGCCACAAGTGTTAATAAGATTCATTAAGCAAAGCTGATTTTGTGACAGCAATCATATGATAAAATAAAGGGATTTCACAAAATAAGCATGAAATAAGAACACAGCACATTAAATAGTTTATTTGAGAAGGTATGGAATCAGTTACTTTCTCTTTCTGTATGTTTGATTATGATTTATTGGATAAGCAAATGTGGATCTGTGTTCAGGGACAAACATACATTTCAGATTTGATCATTTTCTCCTTTTGTAGGCAAATTTCTGACATTTTCTGAGTGACAACTTGTTCCTATTTTAAATGGTTTCATATTTGCAGTCTGGAGGTACTGTATTTTGATACAGAAAATGAATCTCATAGCAGTGCCACTCTTTTCAAATCTATATCACAATACGAATTTCAGCAGGTTACTTCATAATCTACAGGCTGCACTGAAGAGAAGATAATAGGAAGGGCAGTAGGAAGACAGAAAAACTTCTGAAATGTAACAACAGGAATCCAGTTAACGCTTATGAAAGTGATGAGATAATTATCGCCATCCCATGCAATTTTCCATTAGGGAACAATTCTGTAGTCTGTGTGGTGCCAGGGTTATGAAGTTACCTGCATGGATCAAGAATGGTAAAACTGCAGAGGCAGTGATTTTGTGGAGCGGAAGAAGGGTGAGGAAAGGGCAGTGCAGTGCACTTCGTGGGCTTTACTCATCACTTAGTAAAACTGGATCTCATCAGTGTCCTTCTGCTCACTGCCACGGGCCAATTAAACCAGGGTAAGCAAGAGCAAATCTTCACTTCAAAGTGTATGGGCATGGCCTCTTTACATTCTGAGAAAGTTTGTGAGAGGGACTGCTTTCTTTGATTGTTTTTCACAGAAGGCAGAAAAAAACAATGAAACCACCCAACCCTGTCCTTTCAGCTGCTGTATGACACTGTACATACATCAGTTATCCTATTCCAAGTCCAACAAGCAAAGCACGATTTCCTGGGGAGACTGATGTAGTGCTCACTTCGTAGAAACAGCAAGCCAAGGTGAGGTGGCTCCAAAACTGCAAAAAAGCAATATGACAGTGTTCACACACAAACAACATTAAATTCAGAAAAGTAAGGCAAAATGTAGGTATTTTGAATATTTTGGAGTATAATCCAAAATAAATATATATATATATCTCTCTCTCTTCCTAAGCCCAAATCCAGCCATCAGCAAGACAGTACATTTTCAGACTCTCCAGTCACGACTATGAAGGAAAATGTGCTCTGCCTCGTGGCAGTGGCATGTACCCTTCCAGCGTCCCCTCCCCAGCTTCTGCCAGCCCTTGACACCTTGAGACAACACATTGACACAAGGAAGAACAGTTTTCTTTTCTTTTGGTAGAGAAACTGGCTTATTCCTTGAGTCAGCCAGTACCTCAGCTCAGTGACAGCAACAGTATGGCCAGCACAAGGTGAGGGCAGAGCTTTATACATTCATATGATCATACAATCGTTTGAGTTACAAGAGACAATTAAAGGTCATCTAATCCAACTTCCCTACTTTGAACAGGGACACCTACAGCTCAATCATGGTGTTCAGAGCAATGTCCAGCCTGAACTTGAATGTCTCCAAGGCTGCTTCTTGGCCTGTGAAGGACAGACAGAGATGATTCTGTGAGTTGGGGTGAACGTGTGAATATGGATGTGGCAAGATAAAGGGATACATCCAGCAGACAGGAAAGCAATTCTTATGCTGTGCTTTCATACCTTCTTTAACTGCAAACTACCACCCTTGCAGCATTTTATTTTGATTTTCCTTGCAGTTTGGTTGCCATCCTCCTGAGCTGCTCATGAATGTCTTTAAATAGAATTTCACAGAAATAAGAGAGATGACATACAAACCAGCTATTAAGTAGTTTTCCACCTGGAGAAAAACAGGAGAGGGTGGCAGTAATGATTAGGATTACAGGTGAATGGATAAAGTGGACAATTTGCTCTGCAGAATACCAAGACTGGATCAGATATCAGAAAACATACACAAGTCAAAAACAATGAAGGAAGAGATATGAGGTTGCATAAATGATATATGTTTTTCTCCCAAGTCTGACTCAGTTCACCAAGTTCTTTTTAATGTGTTTTGTATGTCTCTCTTAAAAGGTTATGAAAGCAATGCTGGTGTGAAGAAACCAATCTGTACCCCAGCCAATGCTGTCACGATTCCCAGTGCATTTCTCTAGAAGTGCAATGTAATAACAACAATCTGGTACTGACATTTTAGTTCAGCTGATTTCAGTTAGGGAAGATTTGCATTCTTCAAGGCCTGACTTCATCAGACAGTTGTTCAGTCTTTCCCTAATATTGTGAGCTTTACTTTGTTCAGATAAGACTTGTTTAGCATGGCAGTGGTATAGTTGTGCCCCAAGAACCTTTCAGCACTTTTTGGCATAGGAAATTCTGGGGGCTGAGAGGAGTCCTGAATGACTCATTCCTTTTCTTGGGACACGAACATTTTCTCTCCTCTCTTCTGAGGTTTCTCAGTACTTTTTGTTTCCCATCTCATTGATGTGAACCTTTTCCCAGTCCCAATATGCCATTATCTTCTCCAACATTCTCCTCTTTCAGATGCTAAGCCCATTTCACCTGTGATATAGTAAAATATTAATATCAAAATAGTTTAAGAACAATCCCACAATCCAGAAGTGCGTAGGACATCCAGTAATGCAACATTGCCTTGCATTATTTAACTTTGTTCCCTTTTTTTTTTTTCCCTCTGGCTTCTCAATGTACTATACTGCCTTTTGTTATTTTTGTTCCATCTAGTTTTACCCTTCATCTTCAAGACTTTCTTCCTTCACCATGCCCCAAGCTCTGCGCGTTTTGGCTGGTCTTTGTTCTGTACGTTAGACCAGGCATCTTTGGATTGACTGCAAACTGGACCCTCTTGAGTTTTTCCAAGGGAATACAACCATTGCTCATCTGTATTGTACTGTTTCCATAATTAGCATTTGAAAACTAACGATATAATTAGTATTCAACGCCTGAACGGGCAGAGGCAGTTTGATTTCTCCTAATCCATCAAAGATAGAAGAGTGTTAAATGTTACTTTGAACTTTTCCAATAGTATTGATTCGTCAGCATCTCATAGCAGCTGCCTCCATTATCTAACCATTCGTAGACTTGTGAGAATTTCTTAATATTGAACCTATCTTTTTTTCTCATACAAAGCAAGCCAATTATTTCTTATTCTATGCTATTTGACAAGAAAGAAAGGTGAGTTCTGTCTCTATTCACAGTGCACTTACAAACTCCTTTTCCTGCTGTTCTCCTTTTATCTGTTCTCTTTATCTGTGTGCAGAGACTTCTCCCTCTTCTTTACATCAGTGAATGCTGATGAAATAAAATATATTCTGAGTCAGCCTGTCATCCTGGGGACATTTTCTTGAATATCAAGTTTCCAATCCACAATTTTTCAAATACTAAGCAAACAAAGCACTCTGGTTATTTGAAAGGAAGTAAGAAACAAACAGTACGTTCATGATTTTGCTAGCAAAGGTGGAGCTATGGCTTTGATGAATAAACCTTCCAGTTTCTAAAATAACATTTCCAGTAAGATAGAAAAAGAAACAGTCTTATACATGACAGAATTAAATCTTAAACAATTTGGGATTTTGTTAGGAATTTTCCAAAGATCACTGAACCATTTAATATAGCTATTGATTTTGTGGAATGTCTTCTGCAATATTTTATACAAATTACTAAATGAGGTTTGCATATAAATGTTCATGATGCAATAACATTTATGTTTAAAGTCTTTCGTAAACTCTGTAGTAGAGGAAGGTAGCAGAGCTATAGCTGGAAAATGTAATTCGGTATTTATGTGTAACATAGCAGTAAAGCATCTGATAGATAGTGTCCCACCACCAAAACTTCTGATACGTACGGCCTCATAACCATGACTCAGTCCTGACCTGTGAGGAAAACTAAAGTTTTGCCAGTCTTTCTGGATCATGCAGTTGCTGCCCTTACTACAGTTTGGTAGAAAAAGAAAACCTGGGAAGTTTTTTTGTAAGGAATAAGCCAAAACTAAAGCACACCTAATTCATTGCACACGCACAACAACCAGCTTGTAAAAAGCAAATATTTTTAAATTCCTGTTAAACTGGGCAGAGTGAAAGCAGTCTTCAAATGAAAAGATGTACCTCAGAATAGATGCAATTTGAATTATCCTTTTCATTCCCTAAATCCTTACCAGTCAGGTAGCCAATGGAAGATCTGTGTTTGTAGGCTCTTAGGTTGCAATTACAGTTCACAGTGGTTTATGCTGTGAACTCTAGTCTCAGCATTTCGGGAGACTTTGACTTTTCTTCTCTTGACTTCTTTTTACTTTTTCCCTCACTTTGAAGACATTAGAGTTGGAAGCTCATATAATTCACAGATGTTGACTATGGCTGAACTCAGATTTCATCACTTCCCAGAAACATTAAACAAATCTTACCAGCTTCCATTTCACCTCATAACAAAATTCTTCACTGTGTTTCATTCATCTGCACTCTGTCTTCCCCCGAACAATACAATGATTGATGCTTTCTATCAGTATTTGGTAACTTACCTTCTAGGATAATTTATTTTCTTAGTAAAAGTTAAGACCTCGTGGTTTGCTACTGCTTCATATGTGCTGCTAATCATTCTGATTAGGAACCTGTCAAAACAATTCCTCCCTAAATCAGGGAAAATGTAGAAAGCATTTATGAAGACCTGTAAGCAGCATGTTAGAAAATAGAGGACTTACTTATTTTAATGGTGCTTGTGAATCTTCCAGAGATCTGTGTTGAACTATGAAGGCTACAAGAGGCTTTAAGTGTGCCTCATGGTTCGTAATATTTGGCCCTTGTGTGCTGCTATAAAATGTTCAGTATCCTTGCTCAGGTACCTCTTCACAGATATGCTCTACTTGGAAACAATTTGTAAGAAGAAAGCAGGAAAACAAAGACTGAATTTAAAGAGGAGGACGCTTATGTCTCCACGCTGGAGAGATGTGATTTGAGAGGTGGAACACTTAGTGAATAAGGAATTGGCTGAGTGGTCACATTCTAAGAGTTGTGGTCAGTGGCTCAATGTCGAAGTGGAGATCAGTGATAAGTGGTGTTCCTCAGGAAACCTGCACTATTCAACACATCATTTTTTGTCAGTGATATGGACAGTGGGACTGCGTGCACCCTCAGCAAGTTTATGTACGACACTGAGAAATGTGGTATGATTGACACACTGAAGGGAAGGGATGCCATTCAGAGAAACCTAGAGGTGCGCCCATGCAAAATTCATGAAGTTCAACAAGACCTAGTAGAAAATCCTACACCTGTGCTGGCAATCCCAAGCACAAGGCAGAGTGGAGAATGAATTGAGAGCAGTCCTGAGGAGGATAACTTGGTGGTGTTGGCAGATGAGAAACTCAGTAGGAGCCAACACTTTACACTGGCAGCACAGAAAGCCAAACCATATCCTGGGCTGCATCAAAAGAAGTGTGGCCAGGAAATCAAGGGAGGTGATTCTCGCTCTCTCCTCTGCTCTCCCACTTGCAGTACTGTATTCAGCTCTGGGGCTCTCAGAATAAAAAGGACATCAGGCTGTTTGAGTTAGTCCAGAAGAGGGCCACAGAGGTGATCAGAGAGCACCACTCCATTGGAGACTGGCAAAGAGCTGCAGTTGTGCAGTTTGGAGAAAGCTCCAGAGAGTCTTTATAGCAACCTTCCAGTATCGAAAAGGGCCTACAGAAAAAGTGAAGAGGACCTTGTTATCAGGGTCTGCAGGGATAAGAAAAAGAGTAAATAGAAGAGGTTGATTTACATAAAATACTAGGAAAATATTCTTCACTGTGAGGCTGCTAAAGCACTGGTAAAGGTTGCCCAGACAGGCTGGGGATGCCACAGACCCAGAGGTGGTCAAGGGCAGTTTGGATGGGGATTTGGACAACCTAGTCTAGTGGAAAGCATACCTGTCCATAGCAAGGGGGTTGTAATTGTATGATCTTTAAGGTCCTTTCCAACCAAAACCATCCTATCATTCTATGATTCTAACTAATGTCCAGTCTAACATCAGTTTAGCTGGTTTATATTTTTGACAAATAGAAATCCAAAGAGGAAGTTGTTTCTGAAGGGGAAACAACTTTTTTGTTGTTTTCTCACGGTGATTCATGTGGTAGACCTCGTAACAAGTCAATAAAATTTTGAAAAACTGGCTGAAAACTAGGAGAATCTTTATGGTGCAGAGATGTTAGACTACGAGACAACTGTGATGACTTCCCCTTTGGACAATATATTTTAAAATAAAGTTGAGGGGGGAGGAGAGAAAAAATAAGAACTACAAATCCTTCACAGACATGTGAGGAATATATTTTAGACACTTCCAAGGGTTTTTTTTCTTTTCTTCTTTTTTCTCTACTTCTTCAGACTGTGCAGCATTTCAGTGGGATATAGAAATGACTATAGGGCCTAGAAGTGCAATGAAATTTATTTTTTTTAGAAGGAAAATCCATGTGCTATTACACCTCACCTCAGTCCATGTGAATACTGAGGAACAAGTCTTTACAGGAGATACTTCAGGCCCTTGAAAGTCAAAAATTGATTGGAAACAACCAGAATAAAATTGCAAAGGGCAAATTTCTCTGAGATTAAGTGGTCAATTTTTCAATGGCAAGCTGGATATGAATAACATTTTGTTGTTGTTGTTTTAACATATACATGACAATGTTCGGAGAAAAGATACTACTATTTATCCTGTCAGAGTACCTCCTCAGTGCTGGCTTGGTGCCTCTGAAAAGTGCTTTTGAGATTTGTGGAGTATGCAGTTGGAGTTCAGATAGTGATAAATGTTTTGCAAACTATCATCTCCTCAGTACAAGGAATAATAATGACTAGTTGCACATACTTATTGCACTCGGAACAACATGGTGGCTGAATAGGAAAGAGGTATTGGAACATTTTGTCAGAATGCAATCCATCTTGAAATTAAAATAATAACTTTTTTTTAATTTTAAAATTACACTGTGTATTTTCTATTAACAGGAGCCTTCCAGATATATCTGTCCAGTATATAAATGTACAGATAAGGTAGGAGAGGCAAAAGAATCATTATTTGAACTTTTTCAGCGACTACTTGAATTTCCCATTCTGAAGTTAGGTCAAAATCATAAGGACTGATGAGCATTATCCAAAACAAAACACTCTGCAGTGGTCTGTTTTTACTGCCTGTCCTGCCAAAATAACAGAAGGATGTAAAAGAATTTGCTCAGTAGTATTTTATAACTCATTGCTTTGAGGCTTGCAAATCCCAGCTCATAAATGGTTTGTAAATAATTTATAAAAATCTTTTTTTTCTCTACAAGTACCGAAGAGAGAAATGTACCTCATTCTGAAAGCAAAACATTTTCTTATGTTTCAAATGCTAATTCTTAAAAATGACACTATAGTGAACTATGTAAAACTGTTATTTAGAGAGCAATAGGAAGGATGTGTCTTGTAAAAAGGGTTTTATTAGTTCTTACCCAGCTTTAGTAAGCAGGTTTTATCATCTGAAACTTTAATGTGCAGTTGGCAGCTGTCTACATTTTAGTCAGCAGTTTTCTAGTTTGAGTGTTTTCTAGTTTGCCAGTCAAAATAAACTGGAGTTGCAATCCACTGTCTATAGAATTAATACACCTCTCATCATGTCTGGAATCTGAGTAAAAATAAAACTCAGCAGGGACATTAATGTAAACAATTTTAAGTTGTTTTTAAAATAAAAGTATATATAACTTTTCAGTTATGTTCAGAAATGTATACTGGTATTTTATATATTGGCCATCCTCTTGCAACTTATTGCATTATTTACTTGATTAATCCAGACAGGATAGCTACGGTATTGTTTCATTTCCTAACAGCTGACTGCACAAAAGCATAAAGGAATTTCCAAATTACACAGCTAGACCTGTGCATCAAATACTTTTTTTGACCTTTTTCTTAACTTGCATTCATCTCAAAGTAATTTTAAGATATCATAGGATAACAGAATCCTTAGAGTTGGAAGGAATTCTCAAAAGTCATCTATTCCAATTCCCCTGCAGTGAACAGGGACATGCACAGCTAGATCAGGATGCTCAGAGCCTGATCCAACCTCACCTTGAAAGTCTCCAGGGGCAAGGCATCCACCACATCTCTGGGCAACCTATGCTGGTGCCTCACCACCCTCACTGTAAAAGATTTTTTCCTTACATCTAACTTAAATCTACTCTTTTTAAATTTGAAACCATTTCCCCTTGTCCTGTCATTACAGACCCTCCTAAAGAATTTGTTCCCTCCTTTCCTGTAGCTGCCCTTGGGATACTAATAGGCCATTATCAGCTCACCTCAGAGCCTTCTCTTCTCCAGGCGGAACAGCTCTGGCTCCCTCAGTCTGTCCTCATAGGAGAGGTATTTCATCCTTTGGACCATTTTTGTGGGCCTTCTCTGGACGTGTTCCAACAGGTGTATGTCTCCTGTACATACATCACTGAACACTGGGGTAGCCAAAATTCTGGCATGGGGACTATTACCAAACAAAAAGTTTAAACTGTAGAACAAGTGTTACATAACATAATGAAAGAATGACTGTGTTCTTCACTGTGTGTGTATGGGTGAGTAGAGGAAGTAGAATGAAGAAGAACAGATACATAGAAAATCCAGACTTGACACTCCCTATGCCAAATCCTTTTCCCACAATAAAGTGAAATTGTTGAGACAGAAGTTAAACTAAAATTAGAATCGAAGAATTCCTGAATTCTAATGCATTTGCATTCCTTAAATTATGTCCTTCAAACTTTTCAAAACAAGAATTAACTGGGACATTTTTCTGTAAATTATATTTCAGTTAAATGTATTGTCCATTGGAAAAGGTTATGCAGAGAAAGAAATACTGTCTTCTCTACAGTATATGAATATGAGTAACCCATGCCTATCCAGGACAGTTGAGAAAATTATTTAAATTACAAATTTGCCCAGAATTGAAAAGCAAATGGAACAAGGACTAAGTAAACAAGCCAATAGATATTTCATGGTGTGCCTTCATTGTACAGCTTATACATAGTTCTAGTCCCAAACAACTCCAAAACAGAAAAGCAACAGTGAAAAGACATGAAATGGTCTCTGAGTACCAGAAGTCTACATACAGAGAAGAGAGATCTTCCCAAATATCACCAGAAATATCTGAAAAGTAATGAGTAGATTGGAGAAGTAGGTAGGGAATGACTGTTTATAGTACCCATCAGTACAAGAACTAGAAGGCATCAAATGAAACCGGCAGGTAGCAGGTTGAAAAGAAATTAAAAAAAAAACCAAACACATATAAAATGCACAATTATCTTGTGGATCTCTATCTCGTGATGTGGATGTCAATTTCTGTATGAGATCAAGAACCAACGGCCAATGCAAAGAGAGAAATTCACCAAGAGCTACTAAATGCAAAGATCCCCTTCATGTTGTCTGGAAACCATCAGCCCTTCGTGGATGGAAGACAGCTTGCGGGAACTACTTTATTGTGTCACTATATTTATCTATCAGTCAGTGTTCTGCCTCTTCCCTGGTTCTTTCTTAGGTATTTACTACTGGTCATTTCCAGAAATAGAGTACTAGCTTAATTAGTGCTAACTGGACATTAGATCTCGTAGAATCATGGAATCATAGAATCATAGAATCAACCATAGAATCATAGAATCAGAGAATGGCCTGGGTTGAAAAGGACCACAATGATCATTGAGTTTCAACCTCCCTGCTATGTGCAGGGTTGCCAACCACCAGACCAGGCTGCCCAGAGCCACATGCAGCCTGGCCTTGAATGCCTCCAGAGATGGGGCATCCACAATCTCCTTGGACAACCTGTTCCAGTGCGTCACCATCCTCTGTGTGAAAAACTTCCTCCTCACATCTAACCTAAACCTCCTCTGTCTCAGTTTAAAAATTCCCCCTTGTCCTATCACTATCCACCCTTGTAAACAGCTGTTCCCCCTTCTGTTTATATGGTCCCTTCAAGTATCTTATGCAGTACAGCCCTTCTTAGGCCTGGAACACACACATCATATATGCGTGTGCATGTTCCAAAACTAAAATCTTTCATTTTTCATTTTAATGTACAGAAAAAAATGTCTTTCCATGAAATGCAAATTAATGCAGCCAGGATTGCTATGAGCTTTCATGTTTTCTTCTCCATTTTTCCCTCCTTCCTCTGTTGTGAAACAAGAGGCAAAAGGTCTTTTAGCTGGTTCAAATGCATACAACTGCTGCATGCAGCAGATGCAAGTCAAATTGACCTTTGAACATTCGAAGCAGATCAAAAGTGGTGTGTTAACTTCTGTTAATTGTGCAATACTGCTACAAACAGCTCCACATGATGTGATGTAGCAGTTTTGATACACTAAATTTTCCACTAGGTTTGTTTGAAACATACCTAATATCTCAGAAGTTATCAGAAAAGTAGTTGATAAGTAGACATACAAAGATGATACAAAAGGATAGAGAGCTTGACTTTGTAAGCTTTGTTCCTTTCCTTCTGAAACCTCAAAACTTCCGTGAAGTCGTATTGCCCTCTTCCAGCCAGATTCATAGCTTTATTATGTACTTTTTCCACTGATGTACTAAGAACTACATTACACTCTGTCTCTGAATTACTATGTTTTTTAGATACTAAGAAGAACTGTAGAGAACAAAGTTAGCTGCCTCATTTGTCATGTCTTTTTTCCATTACAACCTGTTTGCTACTATCCATCTGTCATCCACATGAAACAGAGACTCCTCAGTCTCTTAAATCTGCCCTGACACACCAAAAAAATGAGAGCTCCAAGAAAAAGAACCACTTACTATTCTGTGCAAGATGGGATGCTAGAATGTTAGGAACATGTGCCTTTTTGCAACAGTCTCTTCTAGGCAAGTCACTTCTAAAGTCTGCTTTTCCTCTCCCCGCAGTATATTCTCCTTTGCTCACAAAGAAGAGCAGATCACACCAGCCTGAAAGATAAATGTCTCTAGAAGACCAAACAAGAAGGTAAAATCTACGTCAGAGAAAGGTGAGGTAGCCTGGTTTTGACTTTATGAAGAAGACTTTTCTCTGGAAAGTAAGGAGCCTGTATGCTGTCAAGCTTCTCTGAAATAGTGGCATCTGAGTTCATTAACGTCTACCTGCCACCACCATATTAGACTTTCAAACATTTCTTGCACTGCTACAGAAAAGGGTTTGAGTGAGAGATCTGTCAAACCACGCTACAACAAGCCATTCATTCTGTAGGAGTTAAACAATGAGAATCTTCTCTTTCAGGGAAAACTTCTCAAAGTATGTGTAAGCTAAATCATAGGATGTGGCCTCTGTTTATGAGGTAGAATTCAAGTATGTCTTGTTAGCCTGAGTATCTCCTGAGTTGTAGCATATCTTTCACCAATATTCCTGCAGTGTACTGAGGAACAACATTTTCTAAAGAATTTAAACGGTAATAAGTGCTTCTGTGACTTCTGTCTTGGATTAAATACAGATTATGGGAAAAAAAAATCTGTATATTAAAGCATAATAGTTACACTGTGTGTACTCATATTGTACTAACAGAAATTGTGATGTTGAGAGTGGTATCAGCCATTTTTCAAGTTAAAGATTGCCCAGAGAATCACTAAACAAACGACAGTTTAATTGTACTACTAAATGAAGACAACAATATGATCTCAGAAGGATTAGCCATATCTGCCTACCAATTGCAACTTAATGGTTCTGAGAAAAAAGAAATAAACATCTACATAAGTTTGTGTAGAGTATTTCAAATGGAGGGTCAAAATATCTCTCACATCTTCTTTGTTCGATGGAACTACTAAAGGCCATGGATCTGCACTTTTATGGAAATTGTGTGGGTATAATTTTCAGTGACCTCAGTTCAAGGTATTTCAGTGTAAGATTAAGAATCATATAAAATTTGCCCTGAAATTCCTGTTTTTCTCTTAACAAAAAGGAGTTTGTTTTGTCATACTTTCCTTTCTCTTGCTACACATGGAACCACAAGTAGGCATTTCACAAGGGGACGTTGTGGACAGCAGATATTCTTGCTTAAAAACTGTTTGATGTATTTTCCTCTTCCTCCCTCTTTCTCCTCCCTTTTCCCTTTCCCTTTCCCTTTCTCCTCTCTTCTCCTTCCCCTTCCTCTTCTCCTTTATCTTCCCCTTCCCCTTTTCTTTTACCTTTCTTTAATACCTTTTTCACATCTGCTCAGCATTTATCTGCATGCTAAGTCCCTGTTGCCAAGTGCTGAACAAAGATTCTGAGTGTTTGGAATACATTAGCTAAACCTGAGATGTCAGTAAATTAAGATGTACAAGAGACAACCTTAACATCCCTACATCGTTCCAGTACATGTACACATACTCACACATTTATCTATTCCCTTGGAAAATCACCTCATCCTACACTGTGACCACAACAGTAGAAAATCGAACTACTGTGCTTAAATCATAATCCTGCAATTAATGCAGCAGGGAGCAGATCCAGCATCATCTGTCATCCATGCACAGTAGAAAGTAGAAAAGCAATTGAAGTAACTAAAATACTGGTTAAGCTCCTTTTATCAGTCCACAGCAAATTTATTTCAAAGATTCACAAACAAGGTGAATTCGTTCATTCCACAGTTGTTATTCTTCAAAGGATATAGTATTTAAGCTCTACTGTAATTAAATATGACTACACTGAAAATTTTTGTAGCATATTTTACCTGTGTAGTTTCTACAGTGCCATCGCTGCTAGCTGAAATGCCTCACCTTCTCCATGAGATAATTTTTCATTTGGCCCCATGAAGTCCCAGTGGGCATATTTCTGGATGCATTTGAAAGCAACAGAACCAGCTGTGCACCTCCATATGTGAAAGGTCTGGTCAGACCAGTCTCACTTTAAAATTGACAGAAAGATTGTTTTGCTACAGCAGAGTGATTCACAGCTCCAGTGCACGTTGTGATGCCAAGTTTTTTAAAAGCTTTAATAAGCCAAGCCGGCCAGGAGTCAGAACATGATGTAGCTGTGTGGCATTGCTGAAATGCCTGACAACCTCAATCAGCCATAAATTAATTTTTACAAAGGGTAGAGGAACACACTTGGAAAGGAGTAATGTGCCCTGATACTATCAATATTATCAGCATGATGTTGAATTGACATTCTAACCATCAGCTATGAACCTATGTAGTGGTTACGAACTAGGTAATGTAATGAATTTAAGAAAAGGTAAATTTTAAAATGAGGAGCTGAAAATGAGTTATGTCTGCAAGAGAGGAACAATCATCTCAGAAACAGCTATACAAAATTTGATTTCCAAGACATTTAAAACTACATTGGACAAAGAGCTGGACAGCACACATAGGCATTCTGGGGCCCATCCTCTTTAATATCTTTATTGAAGATCTTGATGAGAGGATTGAGTGCACTCACAGTAAGTTCAGAGATTACACCAAGCTGGGAGGAACTGTGGATCTGTGTGGGGGAAGGAAGGCCCTGCAGAGGGATCTGGACAGGCTGGATAGCTGAGCTGAGGCCAATGGGATGAAGTTCAATAAGGCCAAGTGCCAGTTCTTGCACTTGGGGCACAACAACCCCAGGCAACGCTACAGGCTTGGGGCAGAGTAGCTGGAAGATTGTGTAGAGGAAATGGACCTGAGAGTGTTGGTCAACACTCAGCTGAACATGAGCCAGCAACTTGCCCAAGAGTCCAGCAAGGCCAATGGCATTCTTCCTTGTATCAGAAATAATGCAGCCAGCAGGAGCAGGGAGGTAATCTTCCCCCTCTAGTCAGCTCTTGTCCTATCTTGAGTATTGTATTCAGTTTTGGGCCCCTCACTGCACGAAAGACACTGATACCCTGGCGCATGTTCAGAGAAGAGCAATGATGCTGGTGAGGGGACTGAAGCACAAGTCTTATGAGGAGAGGCTGAGGGAACTGGTATTGTTCAGTTTGGAGAAGAAGAGGCTTGGGGGAGACGTTATAGCTCTCTACAATTCCCTGAAAGGAGGTTGTGGCAGTGTGGATGTTGGCTTCTTCTCCTGGCTAACTAGTGATGAGAGGGAATGGCTTCAAGTTTCACCAAAGGAGGTTCATGTTGGATATCAGGAAAAATTTCTTCTCTGAAAGAGGGGTCAGGCAGTGAAACGGGCTGCACAGGGAGGTGGTGGAGTCACCATTCCTGCAAGTATCCAACATGTAGAATTGGTACTAAGGAACATGTTTTAGCAGGCAGTATTGGTGGTAGGTGGGCAGTTGGACTAGATGATCTTAGAGGACATTTTCAAATTTAACTATACTTTTTCTTTAGCAGCACATTAGTTTTGATGAAAAACTGGTGAATAATTTTTTCTCCAGTCTAGAAAAGAAGCACAGGTAAACATCTATAAAGGTCATTACTCAGCACAGGACACGGGGCCACTGTTTGTTCGTGGTGACACCAGTATGAGACAAGAAAGAAAACATCTGAAAGGAGCAGAAACCTGTATGTGTAGTCTGCTTACAGGGACAGACCCAAAGAGATGAGAGTTCTCAAGTTCTGGGCCCTTTCCTCCTGACACTCATGGTTTTTGTAAAGGTGAGATGTCAGAGAAGGTTGAACTGAAACACTTCTTCTAACCACTTGGATGCAGACAGCCTGAATTGTAGGGAGCTGGAACTTAGGACTTAAATACTACACAGGCCCTTCAAAAGTCTCTGGTAATCTGAAACCAATATTTTAGTTTTATGAATAGAGACAATCACAAATAATTAGACTATCCCTCATCAAATTAAGCTGGCCCATTAAAGGTGCAAAATCAATATAATCCATATAGTAAATTAGCTGTGCATAGTTACCCGTGTTTTCTAAAAGCAGAGGAGTAGTAGCCTATTTTATTCCAAAGCAAACAGTGAATGTGTGTGCAGCTATGAAGTTCATCAGTATGGAACATTGGCAGTGATCCCACTTCTCACAAAGACGTGTACATGACTTCCATGGTGGCATCCCATACCTCACAGAATGCAGTCCATATTGATTGCTTGGGAAAGCAATTCTTGCATATACATAAAATAGTGTAAAATCTTTCGGGTCCACTGGGCTACTAGTAATTTGCTGCTGAAGGACCAACACCAGGCTCAGGAATAACCTATAAATAAGCCTTATCCCTCATCCAGCTGGAAGGTGGCTGGGAACTGGCTCCCACATATTTGAAAGTCTTGTGGATGCATTCATCAACTGCAATCCCTATACAGACAGCATATAAAGGAAATCAGGGCTCAGGGGCTCACTGTGGGGTGCCTCAGCTGTCCAGTCAAGACAGGGATTAGTGACCATCTATTCCAGGTATGACACTTGCTTGACATTTCTTAAATATCAGATCACTTTGACAACCTTAAAATCAGATTGCCTTGAAGTGACACTGTCTGCAACAGAGTAAATTGTATGTAGTCACTTCCAGACAAAAATTTAGTTGTTCATTATAGCATTTTGTCTTTTGTTAAGAAGTGTAAATCTAGACAAACTTAGAACAGACACCAAACCCAAAAACAGTCTAAATAAGCTTAACTGGATGCTCCTCTATTGGAGATTGGTATGTAGTTTTCTTGAATGGTACTGGTCTTACTTTGATTCTTTCAAGATCTTATATATTTCCCATTTATAAGTCTCCATTCACTGTAAATTTGCAGGGCTGAACTTCTTCTATGACCTAAAATAGCTTCGAAACTCATTTGGACTGTGTAACCAATAGATCATATGCCCTTATATGTTCTATGGAACCAAATAGATATTTTATTTTATCCAACTTTA
The DNA here is from genome assembly GCA_028571105.1 of Tragopan temminckii. Classification (NCBI taxonomy): domain Eukaryota; kingdom Metazoa; phylum Chordata; class Aves; order Galliformes; family Phasianidae; genus Tragopan; species Tragopan temminckii. Next base: position 35,064 of record JAOWBP010057140.1, read on the forward strand.
GTGCTACCAAATACATGAATATTCATTATCTTAAGATACAGCTACTAATTTAAATTATTTATGCATACATAAAAAGGTTTTCCTTAACAAAAAATAGCTTTTATATTGCAGTTCTATTACAAACATACTATTTGCAGATCTTGGAGCATAGGGTCAATAGATATTCAGACTTTTTATGAGCATTTCACCATCTCGCCAGCTAGTGCAGAAATTTAATGTTTTTGTTTTCCAGTATCTAAAAAAGAAAAAAAGAGAGAGAGAGAGAATAAAAAGAAATTGTTTTCTGTTGCTCTTTTTTCTAATATCCTTGAACAGGAATTAAGTATGCAATGGACTCTTTCCTTTAGCACATGCTTTTAAAAATGTGTGCTACTCTTTCTCACGCTCCATGTGTGGTGAAAGTTGCTTCTGTCACTCACTGCTGACACGGTTGCTCCTTTTCACCATTTGAATTTAAAAAAAAATGAAGATACAGATGAAAACTTTATTGAATTAGGGAAGTTAAATAAAGCCAGATCCATCCTCAGGTGTATAATGCTCATTTGTGTGTGTGTTTGTGTGTGCTAGTCCAAAAATATCTTATCAAAAGGTAGAGGAAAGCTATTCCCAGCACACCTTAGTAGGTACAGAATATATTTTTGTCATCTTCAGTGAGGTCTATAAATCACAGGCACATAGAAAATGCACAGTAGATAATTATTTTTTGAGCACATTAATCATAAAAGCTGGTTTGCACTATACTATACAACATTGTATGCACAGTCATTGTAAATTTAAGTTTTAACTAACACCCACAAAGCTTACCATTTGCTTAATTATTCTCTATGAAAGGCTTAGTAGAGCAGCAGATATCCTTTTGTCTCCTAGAGATGTTAGAGCAAAGCCATTGTACTAACACAGTACATATCAATATCACATCCACACTCAAAGGGTTTGACTCAAGTGTCACATGCACGTGACATACATAAAAAAATAGAATTCTAGAATTCTTAGAGTTGGAATGGACCTTTAAAGGCCACCTAGTCCAGCTCCCCTGCAATGAACAGGGACACCACAGCTAGATCAAGTTGCCCAGGGCCTGGTCCAGTCTCGTCTTCAAAGTCTCCAGGGACAGGGAATCCCTGGGTACCATGTCAAAGGCTTCATTGAAGTCCAAACTGATGACAACAGTGGTTCTTCCCTTGTCTTTTGATGCAGTTACACCATCAGAAAAGTCCACTAGATTGGTCAAGCAGGATTTTCCTTTGGTGAAACCATGCTGGTTCTCCTCTATCACCTGCCTGTCTTCCATGTGCCTTGGCATAGCTTCCAGGAAGATCTGCTCCATGATCTTCCCCGGCACAGAGGGGAGGCTGACCGGTCGGTAGTTCTTGGGATCATCCTTTTTAGCCTTCTTGAAAATGGGTGCAATATTGCCTTTTTTCCAGTCACCAGCGACTTCACCTGATCACCACAACTTTTCAAATATAAATGAGAGTGGCTGGGCAAATACATCAGCTAATTCCCTCATGCCTCTGGAATGCATCTAATCAGGACCCACAGACTTGTAGGTGTTTAGGCTCTTCAGGTGGTCGTGAATCTGATCTTTGCTTACAGTGGGAAGGACTTTGCTTCCCCAAACTGCATATCTAACTCCTTTTCTATTACACAAGTGAAGGCTTACAAGCAAAAATAATCATGGGATCTCTTCTGCAAAGCATATAACATGTTTCATTAGAGGAAAGACACTTCTAAGACTGAAAAGAGACTGCAGTGGATTATCAACAGGCTTTCAGTCTCTGAGTCATGAGGCAAGATTAGCAGCATGAAAAGAACAGAGATTTCACAGAACTCTATCCCATCTGGAAAACAGCATAATAGTCACGTTGGGAAACACTTGGATACTGGAACAAGTTTGAAAACATGACGCCTTGATCTTAGCTTGCGCTTGGGAAAGTGATTTTAGTAGAAGACCTGTAAATCTGCAAGTGCTGCAGTTTATCTAGGCAGGAATGAGCTCTCACTATTTCAGTGAGAGGAATAGCTCCAAAAAAAAAAAGTCCCCTCTCTCCTTAAAACCTTTTGATATGGGGCTCCATAACCCTAGGCTGGACAGCTGTCACTTTTATGGGTAAATGTTTTTGTTGTCTGAGGTTCCATTCAGGAAAGATGTTCTACAAATAAATTCCTTTGCAGGTATATTTTCCCCTTTCCCTCCTGCAGACAGTGTTTTCACAGCAATGGTGGCAGAAGACACTTGAATGTTTTCTCTTGCCTTTTCTGCCTCTGTGAACTCACAGGATAAAATAAAAGGCAAGAATAGACATAAGACATAAGAAAGAAAGGGAAGTGGAAAAACAGAATAAAAAGACAAAGTACAGAAAGGATGGAAGGATTCTGTGTAATTCATGCCTTTTTTCTTTCTTTCCACGCTGAAGAATGATGTCCAGAATGGCAAAATGAGACTTTAGGAACTGTTCTGGAAGGAAAAAAACCAGGTGATATCCTCTTCTGCTATGGCTACAAGTCTACAGTGAAGAGAATGTAAAATCACAGTTAAGGTGAGGAAACAATGAGAAACGGGATTGCCAGAACCATTTCAACATTTTGTGATGATTTCTACTTCTTTTATTTTTGTCATATTCTCACTTAAGCTTGATGTTTTCATGTCAAAATCAACTTCCAACCTACTACTATTGCCGCTGACTTTTATCTTCTTCTCTCTTGAAGGAGATTGAAGGCAAAGTTAAGTAATCCAACAAATGCATAAACAAGGGAGAAACTGTACAAATTGAGCATATCCTGTCAGACACAAAAGTATATTTAGGAGTCACTGGTTTTGGAAGGGAAGTTAGGCATAAAACAACAGAAAAATGTAGAGCCAAAGGGATGAAAGGCTGTTAGATATGTTTTGGGAGAGTGGGCAGTATATCTGTTCTTAGCTCTTTCTTTTTTTCCTGTTTCTTTTCTTATTTCTTTTCTCTCTTCTCCTCTCCTATCCTCTCCTCTCCTTTAGATGATTTATTAGTTTTATTTTAAAATTCTGTATGAAGATGAAGAGAGAAAGAGGTATCAAGCTCAGGAGCAAAATCAAATTGAATAGATACTGACAATTGGTACTGACAATTGGACAACTGACCTCTTATACCTCTAAACAAAATGGCTCCTAAGGAAACATTTCTGGGAAGCCAGCAAAGCTTTTTAACATACAGTTTTCTTTCTATCTCTCTTCAAGGCATGAGATTCTCTGGTAAAAGATTTGGCTTGTGGGGTTTTGGTGTCATATCTCATCAGCTTTAGCAATCGTTATGCATACCTCTGAGCCATTTGCACAGCATAATTTCTCCTCCTGCAAAAGGTCTACCAATGAGGCTGTAATACGGGGATCAAGGTTACAACATTCTCAAACCAAAACCCATGTGCATAGATTTGAGTATAATGCATTGTCCTAAGAGCTATGGATGTTGGAAAAAGGAATCCTTCAGGAAATAAATCCTTGAAAACTTTCATTTAAATGAAGCACATTTTTAAAGCTTGATTTATGGAAAGAGATTGCCAAGGTTTCTTCTAGCTGAAAACATTTAAAGATCAGAAGTAATTCTGAGAGCATTACTGAGTGTAGCAGATTTATATTGCAAGATGAATTTATGCAGATTTCAGGCATCAACAATAAAACTGAATAATTAAGAGACTAGGAACAGACTCTGTGGATTAACACATCTTCGTGTCATTCTGTGGCACACTGAATAAATGTATAAAATTATTAAATCAAAGTAAGCTGGGATGGAAATATTTTCATACTACAGATACATCTCTGATAGAATGTTCCTAAAAACTAGCAATGTCATGCTCCCAGGTTCCCAGATCTGAAGTACATTAGAATTAATGATAAACTTCTATACTATTTACATTGATCTAATGGCTCTAGAAGCATGAGACCAACTGAATGCATTAAAGTAATTAAAGAGCTGTCTGAGCTGTCTTTGCCTGTAAAGTAATAATGTGATTTTTAAGAAAAGTTATGACTATATGTACTTGTGAGTTCTGTGAAATCTGAAGTAGCTTCCAGCTACTATTGAATGGCGTGAAACTTCCAAAATCCAACTTGTTATTCAAATCTCTTGTATTGGGTTTGTGTGTCAAGGTTTTGGTGTCCGATTTGTGTCAGCCCTGTCCTGCTCTGTTGTAGCAACTCCAGGTCAGATGAAGCTGCACAGCCCATGAATTGATGCTGCAGGTCCTGGTGGCCCACGGCCCTGGGTCCTGCTTCATGCAGCCTGGGTGAGCTGCCTGTCCACAGACTTCTAGGCATTACAGCTGGGAAGAAAATGTGTATCCAGTGCTCCTGGAACCCACCACTGTGTTGACTGTGTCAGAGTGGGCAGAATGCTGGTGGTTGCCCAGGGGGTATATAAAGGGCTGTGCTGGTGAGCCAGCCAGCCCAGGGTAGAGGCAAGCAGTGGGTGAGCAAGGGCTGAGGTGGAGAAGAAGGAAGGGTTGGGGATGGCCAGGCAGTCAGGGAGGTAGGGTTGCCTCGTCTCACCACCTGATGCAAGAGGTGGTGGCTGCTCCTTCTTTGTCTTCTAGAGATGGAGGCTGGGACATGACCAGACCATGCCACACTCCTGTCCTCTATCATCCAGCTGAAGGGATTTTCTGCCTTCTGCAAGGACATCAAAATAAAAATAAGTAATCAAATGTTATCTCTGGACACCAACTCCAGTGATGTAGTGCTCGTATCACTGAGGGCAGCAGACTGGCAGTAGACCATGTCACCATGGGATGGGTAACACACCTATCCCTGGACAGGTGTCTTCTGGATGCCAGAAGACATGGGACTGACAGCCTTGTCCTGAGGCAGGGAGAGCCCTGAGGGGGAAGGGAGAGGGGTGTAGGGGCTGCCCATGGTGACCATGGGTAACTGCTTCCTGTGTATGTTGGTACTGTAATGCCTTCTACATCTGCAGGCCCAGGCTGGGAAACAGCCAGACCACGGCACACTCCTGTCCCTCCTCAGCCACTCTGCCTGAGGTCACTGCAGCTCTCTGGAGTGACATTGCCCTAGGGATGAGGAGAGCCCCCAGCCCCAGCCTGCACTGTGCTGCAGCCTCACAGGGGCTGAAGGCGCCCCGCAGCTGTGGGTGAGGGGAACTCTGTGCCACTCGCCCTCCCTGTTCCCGTGTGAAAATCTCAAAATTTACCTCAAAACAAAAATCCTGATTGATGAACTCATTGGCTGGTTGTTCTGATTCATATGGTCCTAATTACCTCATTAGAATTACTTTAAAATCTTTATACAAGCACATACATCATATAAATGCATATATAAATTACATATGTAAAGTGTAATTATGTTTAAATATATTTATGAATATTTTACATTCCTTTCTGATATGTGTACAGAATCTGTATGTAAATATATAGTTACGCACACATGAAGACGTAAAGAGAGTGTAGAACTGTATTGGATTTACGTGGCAAGGTTTAGCAGTTGCCTGTGGGGCTGTGCTGGAGCGGTACCTAAAGGGTAGGCCCCACGAGATGGAGCTGTGATGGAGCAGTGCAGTGGTGCCAAGCTACACAAACGTGTGAGACCACCACACCTCAGACTTAAGAGTTTTGTAGCATCTGAGATTTATTCTATATTCCCCGTGTAGACTGAAAAAGTTACTAGATTTGATGTCCATTTCAAGTACTCAGTGAGTGAGAAATGATTAATTGAAAAGGTCTAGGCACACGACATAATTGCTGCTGCAATTATTTCTATTTTACTGATTTCTCAGATACCGATTTGTGAATGCACATAGCATACTAATAATTTGTCTGTCTGTCATACACTAGAACATATTAAATTACTTGTTCCATAGGAAACTAAACTAATCAAGCTGTACTGTAGCATTCAGAAGATATGGTGTCCAGTTCTTAGCTTTTCTCTTTTCAGATCATTTTGCATGTCATGGAGCCTCTACTATTGAAGCCTTCTCTGATGGACTGTCAACACCCTTCAACAATTCCTTCACTGAAACTCAACAGAAGAGGTGCAGCTCATCTCAAGAAAAAAAGTAAAAAAGGATTTTATAGTGTCACAGTATTCAAAAATATTAGACCGTGGAGATTTGTCCGAAGGGAAGGGAAGGTGTGAGAGATTATTCTTTTACCTCATTGTCTCAAAGCTTGCTGGGGACACAGATGAACAAGTCCAAGCAAGTCCTGGACAAGGGTTGAGAAATCCTTTG
>JAOWBP010057147.1:0-41272 GCA_028571105.1 Tragopan temminckii
GGCAGGGGGGTTGGAGATTTATGATCCTTGTGGTCCCTTCCAACCCTGGACATTCTGTGATTCTGTGATTCTGTTGGGCAGAGGGACACAAAGGGCCCTGCCAACCTCAGCCGTGCTGTGATTTTGGGTCAGAAAAATAAACTGGAGCGTACTCTGACAAGAATCAGGTCTGACTTGGAGCTGGAGGAGGAAAGCTGTAGGCACATGCCGAAGTCAACAGAGGGCATCGTGACCACATACACTAATGAAGATCTACAAAGATGCCTTTAGGCGATGTTCACGTAAAAACTTAGATGATTATATATATATATTGAAATATATTGAAATACCTTATTACATTACAAATAATATTTTTATATGTGCTTATGCACACATGTGTTTGTCACACAGATAATCAAGATGATTAAACTATCTAGTCAGAGTATTACACTGACACTGATTTGGGAAAGCAGAACTGAAAGAACTATCGCTGCATCCAAGTGATCACTATCAGTGTCCTATATTTTGAAAACCCATATTTAACACAGAATATGTTTTCAGGTGATTCCTACCATCTTTGGTAAATCCTTTGGTTGTACTCCTCTTTTTGGTAAGAGTGAGCACCATAGCATGGTAAGGTATATCCAGAAAGAAACAAAGGTGGGATTTTGTTTTACAGCTTTGCCCAAAGCAAGATACTGTATTGCTTTTTGAACTGTTTCACCTATTGATCTGCTTAGAACTTCCTGTCACTGGAGAATTAAAGCAAGATAATAAGCAAGAAAACTACAGCAAGTCCATGGCCACAGTGAGTTGCGCTATGTGAGGTTCTGCACCAAGCAAAGAGATGACAGTGTGGGCAATACGGGAGAAGTAGGGTGGAGGAAGACAAGTGGGACAGGTCCAGATGCAAAATAGCAGCATACCTCAGTTTCAAAGAGGATGCAGGACAACTGTCTGAAAAGCATATCAGGAATCCTGGAATGTACTCTGTTCTGTTGGTATTTTACAGAGATCTGTAGCTCCCAACTGCTTGCAGAAGAGTTAAGTGTTTGGGACATTCCTTTGTTGCTGGAGTTTAGGGGAACACACGTAGGTGAGCAGGCATCAGGTGCACAGAATTGCTGCATTTTTGAGTTAGAGGGGAGCTAGATGGGAGTCCCAGTCTCCCCTTAGATCTCCAGATCTGGATCTTCTGACAGAACCCATTTGGGTTCTCTCACACCAGATGGTGCTTGCACAAAAGGGCATTATTCCAAGCTGTAACCTTGACATACATATGACCTCCTCGCATACCGTGGCTAAACACCCAGCACCCTGCCCCTGGCAGAGTCTTGTGATGGAAGCTGCAATCCAGCTGCCACACCTGAGGGAGTGACACTTTGCATTTAAATGTTAGGCACCTACTGAAGCCATCTTCCTAAAGCAAGTACCTAAATTCCCTGCACGATCAGCAGGTGTCTTTGAAAATAAGTCCCCAGGAGATACTGTCTGCTTAACTTATATGCATGCACTAAGGCCAACACAGCCTTGCTTGGGGCCTTCAAGGATTCCTGCCTCTGCTTTTATTATACTGCAAAAGCGAACGATCAGGGTAGGATGTGTTTGACCTCACTGTAGTTATCAAGAAGTCAGACACCTGTTTTGGCAAGTCTTCTGGGCACCTATGGGAAGTGCAGGAAGGCTTATGTTTTGAGAGGGTTATTCATCTCACCCCAAGGTGGGTGTCAAGGATTGTCATGCTAAGGTTGGCCATAGCTGTGCTCTTTACTGAGCATAGAAGGAACTCAAATCACCTACATTAAACATCTAACTTCGAGATAGACAAAGCTGGCAGGAAGAAACTTATCCCATTTGAGAGGGAATGCCTCCATAGCCATGGTAAACTTGGGAGCTAGGTGGGCATCTTGAGTTGTTAGGCTTGGTCCTTCCCTGCAGCGTCGCAGGTATACAACCCTGCTACCACTCTGCAAACAAGAAGAGATAGTGCCAACCTTAGACATGAGTTTGCTTCACTTTTATTAGATCTGTGCTTCAGGAAGAAAGTGGGAGCTGTTTCTGAAGTCCTTTCCTATGATTTCTTTACATCTTACTTCCTCTTGGGTATCATTTTGCAACATCAGTGGATAGCTTCGCATACCAGTAAGTTCATGTACCTTGTGAAGTTTGTTCCCCATGCTTTACTCAGTTCTGAAAACTAGTGACTTGATAGCTATGAGCAAGGACTGCAGATGAGGCCAGATGCAGCATAGGGAAGCTACGTCTGAACATGAGAAAAAGCCTGTGATGTTTCTATTAGGTTATGTAGGAGAAATAAATGATTCTTTGCAGTACGGAATTGTGCAGTGGTCGTAATTCAAAGATTTGAAATGGGAATTAGGATGAGATGATACATCAGTGATTCTTTCCATTTCCTGTGCTGAATTTGTCATTGCCCATTTAAACTTCTCCACAGACAGATCATACCAGAGCTGATCATAAAGTGCCAGTTAGTTTTCACATTAAAGAAATAAAGAAAAAGTACTTTCATATGTTTTAAGCTCCCATTTCATTTTTCAAGTCTTTAATAAAAATCAAACCCAGGAACACTTTGTATTTTTAAATACTTGTAAAATTCACTGGTTTTATTACCAATGGAAAATGTAAATTTAAACCGAGGTGGAAAGTTTCCACAAAGGTTCTCGTGTTCACTAAAATCTCACTTCTGTGCCATAACATACCCATTAAAAAATGCAGTGACTATGCAGTATTTCACTTGCTTTGATTCCAAATGCTCCAGTAAATGTGGTAATTCAAATAAATATAAAACCTAAATAACAAGGCTGTTAGCTTGCAGACGCCCTTCAAGAGATATATATTACATCAAAGAAATGGCGGTCCAGGGAATGGCTTTGCTTTTGTTCTGATCTCCCAATCCTTCTAATCCACAGAGAGAAGAGCTTTTGTGATTCACAGGAAGTTTTACCCCAGGAGTCAGGGGTATTTTTTTGCAGGAAAATAGAAAATCTCTGAAGTAATAAATTTCCATTTTTAGATAATCTTTCCTTTATGAAAGTCAAAGTTCTCTCTGAAGTACAGTATTACCATTCATCTTCAAGCTTTTTCAGTGATAACAGTGTGATAAACGTAGTGCATTTCCTGCACCTAAGATCACTGTTGCTTTTACACTGTAAGTGCTGTATTGCACCTGGACCAGGGAAAGCCTTGATCTAGCTCCACAAACAAACTGACACTGTGAAACTCAAGGTGCATGCTCTGCCTTAAAATGCAGTTTGCCCTTTAAAAGCCATAATTGATAGAGATTAGATATATTCACATTGCTTTTTGCAATACTGTGTGGCAGTCTGTTAATACAGAACATCATAACATTTATAACACGGCTGTGCTCCTGGGAGGCACTGACTCTTTGCTGCAATGTAGGCTGGGATATGCCTGCTGAGAAACAGCTCCGGCGGTCCTGGTGGACATCAAACTGGCTATGAGCCGGCAACGTGCCCTGGCAGCTAAGAAGGCCAACAGCCTCCTGGGCTGCAATAGCAAGGTCAAGAGAGGTGATTATTTCCCTCTGTTTGGTGCCTGTGGGACTACATCTGCAGAACTCAATCCAATTTTCTCTTCCCAGTGAAAGAAAATATGGTGACAGAGGCAAGTGACACGCAGGAAATTCCTATTAGATATTAGGCAAAAACGTGGTCAAACAATGGAACTGGGAACGAGAGAGTCGGTGGGGTCTCCACTCTGGGAGATATCCCGAACTCAGCCAGGCAGCGCCCTGAGATCTTCCTGGCCCCACCTAGGCCATCTGGACCAGATGACCTCCAGAGGCCCCTTCCAACCTCTACCACTCCATGATTCAATGTTTGGATTTTGGATACAAATTTTCTGCTATATTATTATGAACAGAAAGCAAATCCTTTCTAATGAACAAAGTTATGCCTTCTTAAAAGAAAGTATGTTTGGGACCTTAATGGGAGCAGTGCTGATAGCAATACCTAACAATTGAACACTGCAAGATGCAAAGCACCTCCTGAAATCTCCCAGCTGCCAACAGTGACAAATGACCCAAATGGGGATGCAGATAGGACTGTATTTAACTCTTAGTAGAGCTTGGTTCTACTTACATACAGCTTTACAGTAAATACAAGAACACTGAGCAAAGGTATTTATAGAAATGGAGGTAGGTATTGTGCCCTTGTCCTGGGCACCTGCGTAGCTGTCCTCAGGGTTATCCAACCTGCTCTTGAGGAGCTCCAAGAAGGAGAGTTCTCAGCACTGTTTACGGTCTATTCCTTGCCTCTTGTATAATTATTGTGGGAAAGTTTCACATCTACCATATAACTTCCCCAGGCTGGTTTCCCTATCAAAGAAAATGTTTTATCAGTTTGATACAATTTGTTCTTTAAAAAAGTCTGTTTGTAGTTTCTTATCTCTTTATTACCTCCAAGGTGCTAAAACGTGCATAAAAGTGTTGAAACAGCCTGGAATTCCCGTTTCTCCTCTCTCCTTCTGTTAAAAATGAAATACTTCAGCACTCTGCCACCATCTTGGTACTTCTCCAGGTCTCTGAAGACAACCAAAATTTGCTTCTCTGATTCCTTAAGCAGTCCAGGGTGAATTCCAGCGAGTCCTGACAATCTTTACTTGCAGGCTCGAAGCAAAAGTCTGTAATAAAACTTTATATATACATCTTATATTTATTGTTAGGTTACAGAGAATAAAGAAAAAGTTCAATAACATTTAAGTGGTCTAGAATGATACGATATGACAAGACTATGCACTGAGGTTGGTGTTTCAACAGTGCAGAAAATTGTATTATGATCCTGACAGACAAATCACTTGTACTAACACAAAAAGGAAAGACTGACAACAAATACTTAATCCTTCTAAAATAGCTGCTACCTTTAGGGATTTCTAGGTAACTAATGTTAATTTCTTTTCCTCCCCAGATAGACTTAACAAACACTGAATGCGAAAATGTGAACTTCACCTTCTATTCCGTTCCGCATCTTAACACAAAGTCTCATTGTTTTTAACATGTTAACATGGAGATGGGATAGAAACTGTCTGAAAAGCTTTTTTCCCCTCTGTTGTGGCTTCCAGTGCAGTCAGTGCTGTGATGGCAGAAATGATGAGCAGGAGACAGGTCCCAGCCCTGTGGCAGGTGAAGACCTTGGCCACACAGTCTGAATACTGCATGCACCTGCCTGCAGCAGGGCTGTGCTCACTTCTGGCAGTTTAGTTTGCTGTTATCAGCGCCTGAATTAACCAGTTTTAGCCAGTTCAAGTATGCCTACGTGAGTGGGAGTGAAGTGCAGCCATACCCCTAAACATTGCTTCAGGGTGATGGGAGTGCCTGGATCAAACTTGACTTCTTTGGGAAAATGATATCTGTGGATCTCCAAGGCTGCTTTCAAGCACAAAGAATGGTAGTGCCCTGCTAGGTCACTAGATGCTCCAACATCCCAAATCACAAAATAGTAGCCTGAAGTACAACAGTGCTACTTTTGCAGGAATAAGGAACATCCATTTCAGAGATTTTCACTCACTCTAAGCGATGCACTACTTCTGCCTGCAGGGCCCAGACTGGCAGCTCATTCTGCTCGGGTGCTGCAGGGATTTGCTTTGCCCACAGCTCTGTGGCTCAGGGTCAGTGTCATGCCGGGAGTCATGGATGTGGCTGAATCAGGATTGGAGCGAGTGAGCAGCATGGGGAACTTGTGTTAAACAGAGAACATGTAGGACAACGAAACATGTTTTCACTTCAGCACGTACCTCTGGTTTTATGGCACTCCCTTGATGCCCTTACTCATACAACTTGGGCATATTTAGACACTGATCCAACAACATTCAAAAGAATGAGTTAATACACATTTATTTTCCCTATCAATTTGTTCTGAGGAGATAGTTTCGTGATTTGTCAGAGATATTCTTACACTGATTTCTCTTGTAGCTGCAGGCATCTGAATCAGTTTACCTCTTGATGCACTTAGAACTAAATTCACAGTAACTACGCTCTAGCTCAGCTCCAGCATTCCCAAAACCATGGTTCAAGCATGTTTATTCTTCCCAACTCTCAACAATTTATTCTTTCCAACTCCAGAGGGAGCCGAGGGAACTTGAAAAATCATGAAGACAAGGGGGCTGGGGAAGGATTGGGACTGTGCATTGTGCATTGTGTTACCACCACAAAACCCACCCAGAGTGCTCTTAGAGAAAACCTAGTTGCAGCGATTAATTTCAAAGTTTTGCTTTGCCATTGTTCCTCTGATGTTATTTATGCCGTAAAACTCTGACCTGACTATGCTTGAGAAATTGTATGGTAACTAAACTAATTATATTGTGACTAAAATTGCAGAGCAGTCTCACAGTCTCACAGTCTCACTACCACTCTTCACTGGTAGTTTTCAAGTTTCGATTGATCTTTCACCACTCCTTTTGTATCTGTTTCTTTGTCGAGCTAGACTTCAGCACTTTTGTGGCAGGACAAAGTACACATCAGCACTGCACAATGCAGGTGTCAGGATGTAGGAGAGGGGAGCAGGACCTCCTCATTAGCATCCGCAACCCCTAAGATGTGCTCAGCTCACTTGACACCAGGCTGAGTGATGCAACTGACATGCTAGAGGTAAGGGGTGCCATTCAGAGGGACCTTGGCAGGATTCAGGATTGGGCCCATGCAAACATCGTGAGTGTGGCCAAATGCAAGGTTCTGCACTTGGATTGAAGCAATCCCAAACATCAGTACCGTCTAGGTGATGGTCTTCCACATCTGGGAGACTCTTCTGGAGTGTATTTGCAGTCAGTGGGAGTGACAGATACTCACAAGACACAATTCAGACTACCTCCTGCTGTCAGCCACTGCAGGAAAATGGACTAATCACACCCTGGAAGTGATCATCTCTCCATAAAAGAGCTAAGCTCACCTATAGGCATCCACATCAGCCTTCCTCCTTGAGCTACTCAACCCATCTTCAGTGGACTGCCATCTGGAAGAGGCAAGGATCCTGCAGAACACAGCCATGAGATCTAGCAGTAAATGGCTATATACAGTCCAATGGCCTCAGTGACACTGTATGAGTTTCACCTTGAGACGGACACTGAGAGATGATTTGCCTTATCAGTTTCAATTTTTTTTTTTTTTTCTCTAATTTCATTTAACATTTTCTTTGTCTTGTTTGGAGATTGAGAACACTCAGAGTCTTTGCCACAGAGGTACGTGTCATTTGTCTAGCTGCACTCTTGGCGTATTTGCTGGAGTACAGTCACATCACTGTCTAACAAACAGACTAATATCAAATACCCGTAATGTCCCTCCCAAACAACCCCAAGTGTAGTTATTGTAATTCTGCAATTCCTGCTGGCAACCTAATGGAAAACTATAATGGAATAAAGATACAGTTGGGAAACAATTAAAGACATCTGGTGAGACATCCTTGTGGGTGGTAGCACACGGACAATAGGACCTGAACACCCAGAACACACAGTGAGGCACAATCACCTACACAAGGACGTGGCTGCCTATCCTGTATGAACAAGTTTTGCTACCTATAGTAACCCAGGGCCTGGTCAGGCTACTGCCGGCCAGCACCCATGACCTCCAGCTGCTTGTCACTGGCAGGAAAACAAACAAACCTTCATGCTTTGTTACATGGCTCTCCAAATGCTTGCCCTGTCCAGGCTATTTTTATTCCAGAACAATGAAGAGTATTGATCGCTATGAGCTAATACCTGCCTCTAACAGGAGCTGCTTTGGCCATCATGAGAGATGTCCTTGCAAAGAAAGCTTCCAAAATATCTAGCAGCAAAACAGCGTTTGATGTGACACTGAGTAATTTTTCCATGTCTCAGTTTATTTTAAGTAAAGGAAATCTCGTATCTTTATCTATTATGGAAGGCTGTTATATAGTCACATTAATAGTCATAAAGCAATTCAAGTTTCTTGAATGTAAGGTCCTATAAATAACAAGTGATATTATATCATTAATATCTTAATAATGAGATAGCTCAGGTAATGTTTAACTGTAGAATAAACCAACAGTAGTAAAAATGACACTTAGACAAGCATTAATTGTTCTTCTAATCAAAACATTATTCCTCTAATAGAGGAACAATTTCCTCTACAGAGGAAGTGGAATTCAATTTCTGAAAACTGAATTGATTCTATGAAAGGCATATTTACAAACACTTTATCTTCAGTAAGAGTTATCAACATAGGTTAATAAATTCTACTTGAGTAACAGTTGTATCTTGAATCTCTTTTCAAACGCTAACCAGGAATATAAGATTTCAGTGGCATTTCAGATGCTTTATTTTTATACCATCAAAGCAAATTATCATGTATGCATTGACATCATTATCATAAAATATCAATATACATCTATAAAATAATTTATAATGATCAAGAGAGCCCCAACTCATTTTTATATATGACCGAGCTATTCTAATGCTTGTGTTTGCATCGCTGTTGATATTCATCCACGCTTGTATTGGAATTATTGTTAGTATCCATTTGTCTGGCATCTTATCGGCAGACACTTAGCTACTAATTTTTCCTTGCCTTGAGGAGACACCCACGATCCAGCACAGCATTTATTCCTTCTGTGCGTTCTGCTTTTACTTTGTTCCTTAGCCACAAACACAATTCACTTTCATCCCCTCCACCCTGTCTTCAAAACACTAAGCCTATCCAAGCTTTTCTGTGGCACAAGACATATGAGGTTCAAGGAAGACATGGATAGATTTGCACAACTTCCATCAAAGCTGCTCTCCTCTGTGCAAGTTTCTGGTCCCCTGTATTACCCTCACTGATCCCTAATCAGTGTAAAGAAGGCAAACAGGATAACGATACAGTATGGCCTGTGCTGGGCTTCCTGTTGTCACACCAGGACAGACTCTCCTGACTCTCCTGGGACCTGTACAGGTCACCCAGGATGGTGGGGCACTGAAACATTTCCCAACAGAAGCTATGGCTATGGTTCTCCTTTCAGGACTGTGCTAGTTGACCTGTTTGCCCCAAGTAATAAAATCTAAAGGTATAAGATGGGAGATCTGCCTGAGACTACTTTGCTACATAGGAAAAAAAAAGGAAAGAAATCCCAAAACAACTTTGAAGAGAAAAAAAAAAGGCATTCTGGTTCTTGCAGCACCTCAAAGAACAGAATCCTTAATTTGTCCTTCCACCTGGCTACTTGAAGGTAAGGCAAAACTTTAATTTCAGACACCAGAAGCATCTCTGTTATGTGTGCATGCGCATCTGGCTGCCACAGAGATGGAGGAGCATGTGAACAGAGGACAATGGGTTGCCAAAGCTCACATGTGATATCTTCCATAGAAGTACCACTCCCTACCCCCTGCAAGGGCTGCCCTGCTTACATAACCCCGCTTGAATCACAATTGCTTGCCACAGCTTCTGGGATAAGAGTCAAAAGATTGAGTTTAAATATTAACAAAATGCTCTATGGGGTACAGTGCAGTCAAGGCTGAGCAGGATGTTCTGCGACTGGGTCGTACCCCTGGTGAAAAATCTTGGATTTCAATTACCCGCTCACGTATACACAATACAATTTTGTTTTCCACCACTAGGTGTTTGGTAAGAGAAGACATGATTTGTTGTCCTTAAGAAATGCATCTTTACCTCATTTTGTTAAATTAATCCCAGAATTCTCTTTTTTCAGCCCAGAATGAATGATCACCGCTTTCTGCTTCCCTGCCCCATTCCGGTGGAGCACCCATAACTTCAAACTCCATCTGAGGGGGGGAGAAAATGGGAAGGGATGGGTTAACAGGAGGAGGAGAAGGACTGGGAGCAGGGTGGTGGGAACGTCTCTGCTCCTCCACAGCCTGGGACAGGCTTCTGAGCTTGCCAGAGGTGGGTGGCCCAGTTGCAGGGCTGGCTACCACAGGACCCCAAATGGGCCGATGTCATAGCGAGGCTCTGGATATGGGATTACAGAAACAGCGTCTCCATTTTTGGCATGTCTCATTATAAAGAGTTATGTTTTAATCGATAATTGAAAGGGCAAATCGAAACCAATTGCGTAAGAGTAACTGAGACTTGGCTTGAGGTGGACCTGAAGAACCCTAGAAGCTTCAGGAATTTCTTATAATGCTCAAGAAAGGCAGAAGGCTTTTTGTAGAGAGGAATATCCTCTTGAGAAAGCACCCAGGAGAAAAGACAGGAAGGTTTTGGGGCACGCCCCTCTGAGAGCTGGATGGCACTTCCTATATGTGGACTCACCAGGACTCTTTAGGACATCACAAACTACATTAAAAACTTTGAGTATATCATTTATTTATTTTGATTGCTAATTAAGAGCTGACACCAATGGGAACAACAGCAACATACTGTATTTTACACCTTACAGCTCAGGTGGCAAGCCACATGCACCTTCTCCTGATGGTGAAACACTGCCATCCAAAACCAATTGCAGTCTGACTCCTCAGTGCCTATTAAAATGGGCCCTGAGGCTGTAGTTCAGAAAATAAAGGGCTGGACTGGCTAGAATAGAAAACAGAATGACTAAACAAAATGAAGGAATATACAAGTATGTGTGGATGTTTTTCCACAGACACATCACAGGACAGAGGGTATTTAATCAGGGCTTGTATTGATAGTGACATTAGACAACAAACTACTCACATTTATCAGGTGTGCTTATACACATGGTTTTTACGTGGGGCCTATCCTGAGTCATAAATGAAAATTTATTTCCAGGAGACCTTGGAAAGTGTTACATCATCCAAGTACAGATAGTAATATAAAGCTAATTAACTTCTGATCATAAAGGCAGCTAATAAAAAGAATGCAAATATTTGCATGTTTTTTTTTTAAATCGAAGTTACTATCATATAAAAAGCTACTACTACATTTATAGTAACAAATCCTAGAAAGTTAGTAATAATTAAAGCCTTTATAAAGGATATAACTGACTGGGGTAAGGGATGTGACATGAATAAAGCATCTCCTCAAACTCTGGCACTTTTGAATAGTGTTTCAGGATTGAGCTTCAGGCCTCAGAAACCCATGGTTTTGTGGCATTTCAAAGAGCAGGCATTCGATGTCCACTGACACTGAGATTTGATGATCCAGGCATAGTCACTCCAAGGGCATGGTCTGTGTAACCATTTTTTTGTATGTTCGTATGAAGGAGAGTCTGAAGGCTCTCTTTGGAGGATCACCTTGCAGGCCTTCAGCTGTAGGTTTCCAGCCTGCTGATTCAGTGTTCCCCACTTTCCCTTGCCTATAACCACCCAGTGGTGTCTGCAGAGGCTCCCAGGTGCTGTTGCTCCCATTCCGAGGAGCATTTGCTTTCTCAACCTTGAGGGGAGAGCTCCACTGGAAATCCTGTTCTATTTCATGCTCTTTCTGTCTATTATTTCTCTTATTCTGTCTATTAATTCTCTTATTTGTAGACCTTAGTAGCTGTTGATTCCTGTGCTGTTTACTGACTCACAAGTGCTCCTTCTTAAGGGACTTGTATCCAGGATTACAGTTGTTTTTTCCAGACCCTCTGCTGCCATTCAGGTAGACAGTTCCATTTCTTAATGCCTTATTTCCAGGTCCTTTTGCAAGAAGCTCAGCATATGGCAGATTCCCATTTTGCTTTTGCCCCGAAGACAAATCTCCACAGTCCAGCACCCTGAGCCCCATCGGTGACTCAGTGGGAGTGATGCCAGCTGTTGAGAAAGAAGATAATTTCCTGGAGCAGTTATCTTTTCAGAGATGACCTTGATCCTATACTGATTAGAGCCATTATTTTTAACTTGTTCCCTCTGGCATGACTTCAAGCTGAAGCAGCGTGGCCAGGAACAAAGGGTAGCGCCAGCCTGAGCTGCAGGCAGGTGGCCAGGGTCTGGTCCTCAGAAGCTGCACAAAAGAAGGGCCAGACCAAAGGATTTTCCCAAAGCACTGGGAGTGTTGCTGCTGATGCCTGCCAGTTACAGAAGGAGTGGCACACATGGCTTTGAGTCAACCAGGCTGCAGATACAAATGGCAGTAGGGGCCAGCATGGGATCCAGAGTCGGCCACTTGGCTAACCAGAGCCATGGGAGGATGAGCTCTAAAAAGGGCTCTTCCTGGAACGGGGCTGGCATGTTCTCTGAGTCCTCATCATGGCAGGAACAGCCCCAACTCCCCACTGTACACAAACCAGAGCAGTGAAAGAACTTGTGTCTTCTTCTATCCTTTGTGTTGGAACACGAGCTGCTTTCAGAGGATGCCATAGCAACCCACAAAACCATAATACTTCCCTTGAACAGTGCTGTACCTGGTACCACTTCACTGTATGGGGTATTTTTATTTTTTTACTGTGAGAAAATGCCAGTCTTGTATATTGCCTCACATAAATAGTGCTAGTAAGGAATGCTGCAGGTGTAGTCATCCCATCAACCTCTATTTAATCTTTCCTGCCTCTACCTTCTCCCCGGCAGACAGCACGCCAGATCAGGCCACCTGCTGACCTGCACAGAGATGCTTGGCCATTTCCATGTAACATCTTGCAAGCAAGCAGATAGGAGAATTACTCAGGGGTGAGAATGCTGCAGAGGTTGCCTGCTTTGTTTGTTTTTTAACATCATAAGAAACATCTCATTTGTAGATAGAGAATGAGAAGGATGAACAAAACATTTAATTTCTGCTTGCAACTGAATTCAGCTCTCGAAGTTTGTTGTTAATTTGCTCTTCTCATATTTACAATTGTAGTCACTTTAAATTACGTTTAATGCTTTGTTTAATATATTTAATATTCCTTATTATTTTTAAAGTATGTGGCCTCGATATGATATAGACCTCACCTTTGAAGAAATGATTGTTAGTGCAAACCTAAAAATTTAATCTAAATTGCTTCAACATGCAGTCTTTGAACCTGCGAGTCACTGCTTTGCTTCTAAGGGTCTCTGCAACACAACTCAGAAGAGCAGGCTTCTGGGTGTGAGATGGTGATGTACAGCTGGGAGACTTGTATGGAAGTGTTTGTGGGCCTCCACAGGGAAAAAGGTAAAAGCAGTCCCTGCAGTTGTTATTCAACTGACTGCTTATATTAATAGAAAAATGAATACATATATATATACACATATATCAAAGAATTTCAGTGATACTCAATTGCAATACAGAAGCTGGAAGTTTGTCTCCTAATAATTGCCAAAATAGCTAAGTAAGCAAGGTTCCTTGAACAATCTGCTGCTATCCTGACAGAGGATCAAAACAAAACACACTGCATCCCGTGACCACCTGGTTCATGCAATCCCAGGGAAAGAGCAAGCTGGTAAAAAGGTAAGCTCAGGTTAAAATTTCCAAATCCAGATGTAATTTACACACAGAATAGCTCTGGGGCAAACAGCTCTGAGCAAACAGCTGGGCTGGTGGTGTGGGGAAGCTCAGAACCCAGAGCTGGAAGACCAGGAGCCCGCAAAGGCAGAGAGCTACAGGTGTACCACTGCAAGGCACAGGAGGTGGGTATGGCCCTTCAATGGAACAGCACCATTTGTACACATGCTCATAAATACCTTATGCAACATGATTCCTTCTGTCACAAAATGTACTTTTTGAAGGCTGTAGGCTTGCAGCTGGAAATGGCAGAGCTGTCAGGCTCTGTGACTCACAGCCGTGTTAAAGGTGAAGCATCGTGGCAGGGTGAAGGGAAGCTCGTCCCTTCCCGGAGGGGAAGAACCCCTCTACTAGATGAGCACAGCTTTGTTGTTTCCTGAGCAAAACCCCAGATCATTTAATTTTGCACATTCTTGCAAAACAAGCCAAAACTGATAGGAATCCAAGAACTGATAAGACACATGGAGAAATATTGGGAAATACATTCTTCCATGTTGCTGTTAACCGAGGAAAACCTCAGGCTCAATTCAGACTGTTTAAGGAATTGCACAGTCTAAAGTATCTGGAGATAATGGAGGTTTTTATTGCACTGCTATCTGCAAAGGTTTACCACATAGAAAGACCCAGAGCACAAACATAACTACAAGGAGCTGGTTCTGACTTACTTCTTAGAAATGTCTACTGCATATATATTTGTTCAGCTTATTTTTAAAACTACCTCTAACGGTGTTTCAAAATGGATAAGCAAATAAAAGCGTGCTCTGCTGGGCTTTAAAGAGGAAATGGGGAACAGTGTCTGGGGCTTGCCTGGCAAACACAGTACTGGCACCTGTTTGCAGAAGGCCAACACCAGGCATTGTGTTGGCCTTTTGTGATTGCTGCTTGGTGCTGGATTTGCTTTCATGCCAGTCTGACTTGGCTCTTATTTTACAGATATTATTTGCTGTCAATAAGTGAAACATGGGTGATCATCGCTGTGCTCTTTAAGGCTTAGAATCATAGAATCACATAATGGTTTGGGTTGCAAGGAACCTTAAAGCCCCAGCCCCTGCCATGGGCTGGCTGCCCCCCACCAACTCAGACTGCCTAGGGCCCCATCCAAACCGGCCGTGAGCACCTCCAGGGATGGGGCACCCACAGCTCTATGGGCAGCTGTGCCAGGGCCTCACTGCCCTCTGAGTGAAAATTTCCCCCCAGCATCTAATCCAGTTCTCCTTTCTTTTAGTTCAGAACCATTCCTCTTATCCTATCACTATCTACCTATGTAAAAAGTTGATTTCCCCTGCTTATAGTTTCCTTTTAAATACTGAAAAATTGCAATGAAGCCTCCCCAGAGCCCTCTTTTTTCCAGGCTGAACGAGCCCAGTTCCCTCAGTCTGTCTATTAGAAGCATTCAGGCTGTCCTATGTGAAGGCAAGAACAAGGCTGAGGTCACAGGCATGACTTGGGGACAGAGTCATGGACAAACTGTACTACAGCAGCGATGGTTGGGCAAATGGGCCTTTTCTTGTCCACTAACACGAGCGTCAGGCCCCTTCCAGCCCTAAACATGTCACAGCTCCTGGGCTGCAGCTGACCAAGTCCAGGTAGGAGAGGAAGAAACTATTCCTCTTTCTGGCACCTGCTTCTGCATGCTAAGATGGAGATACCTGCCATGACACCCAGACAGAGCTGGGACTCCCCGACTTGTTTGCACATATTCACACAATGGACCTGCCCTTGTCAGCAGGACAGGGCTGTGGTTGGGCCACCAGCAGGAGCACTGTGGGTTCCTCAAGATGGGATAAACAAAGAGATGGGATATACACACAGATGGGATATACGCAGGGACGGGATGGCACATACATAGAGGCATCATACGCATAGCTGCTGTACACAAGTCTGAGAGGACGCCATGCAGTGCCTCTCCCTTCACCCAGGGAGTCTTTAACTTAGCTTTCACGTGGCAAGGGCATGCAGTTGTCCCCCAGGCACCTGTTAGCTGGTCCTCCTGGAGCCAGCCGGCACAGGGTGGAGGAGCAGGGCTGAGCCTCCTGTTCCAGCTCAGCGCAAGCAAGATTATCTCCACCTGTGCTTTGTTTTCAGATATCTGAACACTCATGACGCTCTGTGTTACACGTACTCCATGTGCACGCAGTAGCAGAGTGATAACTTCTATACCAAAGGACAGATCACAGCTGGCTGCAGGTCCCCTGACTCATCTGTAGCCAAAAGGAGAAGTTCTGCAGGGCTCTGTAATTGCGCATCCTCCCTGTGCTGTGATTTTAGCCCTGTCAAATCTCAACTAATGTGCTGCTATATTCGGGCACACTGCTAAAATACAGCTAAATGTTGAATTAATAGGTCCAGTATCTCTGACTGCCTCTGATGCAAGAAATCTAAGTGACTCAGCTGCTTCATGCAATCAAGAGAGCGCTTCAAGTAACAGCAACGGAACTACTTATGTATTGAGCAAATATGGAAAGTTCTTCAGAGAGAAAATAGCATTAATATTGGATTAAAATATGATTTTTGCCTTGAAGAATGAGGCCTAATTTTTAATGCTGACGTAGGAAAATGACAAAACTTTCCTTGCTGTGAAAAGCAACACGCAGGAGTTTGTGTTTGTGCTCTTTATGGTATATCATATCATTATATAAACAGCCGTCATCCAGGCCAAGGTTTCTGACTTTCAGGGCACAATAACTATTCAGTGCATAACAATGGAGAATTAAAATACAGAAGTGTTATAAAATAAATATGAATTAAAAACGTGTCTATGTGTACATTATACCAATCCTTTTACTGGAAATTTCCAGCTATGCTGCAAGAAATGCTGCCAGAACAGCACAATGTGCTCCTGCTTATCATGTGCTCTTCACAAAGGGGTGAAAACTTCCACAAGCCCTATCCTAGCAGGGTGTTAGCACTTTTCACAAGGATCTCTCAGGGTCACCCATTTTTGCTTTACTTTCTTGAAGGTCCTTCCAGGGGGATTCACACCTTCCCAAAGATGTCATCCACAGGCTGAGGTCCCTGTCCTTGTTCTGGAATGGGTCAGAGGAACCGATACCCACCAGTGGTGTACACCCCAACTGACTGCCATGCTTACTGCTGAGCAATATATGTTCCACTTTCCCACTGAGCTGCCCAAGTAGAGCAGTTTTGTACTTGAAAGTGTTGAAAGAACTTGAGTTTGGAAAGTTCTGTATTACGAGGATCACAGCAGATGGCACTGAGAGGGACATTTGCATGAAGATTTCACTACGACTCAACAGCAGGGTGAGCAGCTGGGCAGCAGGGGATGGATGGCATGGCCAGAAAGTTGCCCATGAGAACAGAAGCTCTATAAAGCACATGGCAAAAAAAAAAACAAAAAACATTGGGAAACACACTTGAAGTCTGCACAGGTTGATGCTGTCATGCACATTCTCAGCCAGCTAATCTCCCAGTATTGACACTGGTGTTTATTTAACACTTAGAGAAAGACGTGGAGCTCTTCACAAGACGAGGAAAATGCATCTCCTTTTATGACTGTGGCAGAACTGTTTTCTTCTTTCTCTATGGAAAACAGCTTCTCTCTCCCTGCAGTTGCGAACTGCTCAGACAACTTGTTACTGCATTATCTTCCAGCCACTGTTCCTCCCTCCCATCCCAACCGGAGCAGGAGGCAGCACACGTAAAGCCCCCTGGAGCTCACCTATCAGATTTTGAGAGCTGAGTGGTTTTCAGTTCCCATGAAAGAAGAGGAAGTTGAGGGTGCTTGACATTTGGCAAGGGCTCAGCCTGTGATTTATGTACAGCATTCAGCTATCCATATTTCTAGGGCTACCTGAGAGACAGAACAATGAGAAATTTCCATTTCTTCCTCTTCTGCTTTTCCTTGGCAGAAAAAGCCACACTTTCCACCTGGCTGTGGCATCTAGCTAGTGCTTCAGCACCCAGTAAAGCCACAAGGGTTTATCACGGTTTTTTTTTGCAGGGCAAACCCACCTTCTACATAACCCTTGTGCACCAAACCTTCCTGCACAAACAAGAGAAAACTGTGCTCTTAACAATACTGCTGCCAACACAAAGTATTTATTCCCTTCACCACTTCACATAGTACCTCATTTCTTCGGTGACTTGGTGGGAGTATTCCAGGAGTAAAGCACTTACAGTGGTCCTGGTGAAGCCAATGACATGATTACTGACTTCAGCAGAGTCAGGAGTCTCTTCTGCACTTTAACCAAGATCTCAAAAAACTCTCTTTCTGTTTCACATTGCAGCTTAAGCTACCTTAAAGGAGGTTATAGTGAGGTGGGGGTCAGCCTTTTTTCCCAGGTGACAGTGATAGGATAAGAGGTAATGCCTTTAAGATGCACCAGAGGAGGTTCAGGTTGGATATAAGGAAACATTTCTTCTCAGAAAGTGGTGAGGTGCTGGCACAGGCAGCCCAGGGAGGTGGAGAGTCACCATCCCTGGAGGTGTTCAAGAAAAGGATCAATGTGGCACCGAGCGACATGGTCTAGAGCTGTCATAGACATAGCTCGGTGGTTGGACTGGATGATTTGGTGGTCTTTCCAATCTTAATGATTCTGTGTTTCTATGACTCAATGATTCTCTTCATGTACATTGAATACAGAGAACTAAGAATGCCTTAAAGATTTAAACTCAGTTTAAAACACTTCTATGACCATAGTGTACCTGCACTTTGGCAAAGAGAGAGGCTAAAAGCTGTTTAATTATTTTATGGTTTGAGCTGTTCTACACTTTTTCAAATGTTTGTGGTTTTAATGGTAAATGTCATCTCTGTGTCAGCTTTACAAAGTGCAGCAAATACCTTAAACCATGATGGCAGTTATTAAGAGCAGAGGTGTGCTGTCACAGAGAAGGAAGTCTGCTTTCCAGGAAATGACCTGGGATCTCTACTAACTGGAAAAGCTTATGGGCTTGGCTGAAAATGCAGCACAAACTTTCAGAAGAAGCTGGGGGCCTCAAAGACCCTTCAGAAATCCAGAGCCGTGGGCTGGAGTGCAGGAAAGAAGCCCTGAGTGCACAGGCAGATAGAGCCTGCACCTTGCAGGGACGTGTGCTGAGGATCTGCTCACTCCATCATTTCTTGGTTTAATCATTGACTCAAATGTGTACGAACCCCCTTAGAGCAGCACCTCAGGCTCCTCCTGCTGCTCCCTGTGTGCCTGGCCATCCATTGGGAGCATACGGGGTGCCCTGCTCATACCATCCCCTTCACCAGGAGAGGAAATCTGTGCTTTCGAGGCTAGGACAGGCTCTGGTCTTCAGACCAGAGGAGTGCCTTAAGGAGATGAGCACCATATGGCTGTCTCTGTACTCTAGGTATCAGTGAAGAGTTTGTGGTAGTATGACCTGAGGACAGTTTTCACCGGGAAACTTTGATGCTAAGGTGTGCTCAGCACGTCAGCACAGACATCAGCATCAGGGTTTGCTGATGTCCTGAACTCAGGCACCTGCTGCTGGAGTTGCACGCTGAGGCATCAGGATGTTGTTCCAGCCCTCTGTCTCCTTGAGAGGTCTTAGGTATCTCAGAGGAGTGCTTGCAAATGCTTGCAAAGTGTTTGCTTGGCCTCGGGGGCCTCAGTTCCTCAGTAGGCAGTGAAAGGGGAGAAGGATCCTGCAGAGCAGCCCAGCCCAGCCCTCCTACACCGTGCTCACGTCAGAGGATGCCACAGCCACCAGATCCTCACTCACAGCTGTCCCCTGGAAATCCCTGCCAAGGCTATTCTGGAAAATGATCTGAATATTCCACAATTGTTCCGGGAAAGACAATGCTGAATCCCTTCAAGATACCTGGGAGGAGAGCTCACAGGGGCACACCTTGGCCAGAGCTGCCACGCCAGCAGCCCCACTCCCATACCACAGGTTGTGCTCTTCCAGAAATGAAGGGGCTCCGATATCTGGGCTCTGGTCAGCACCTCCCACTATGCCCAACAGAACCCTGGCAGATGCACAGCAGAGGATTGCAACAGAGTCCTTCTTACTCATCTCTATTTTCCTACATTAATCTCTGCAGTCCAATCAGAAGCAGTTCTCCAAACAAAGTTAAGCAATATCCCAGAGAACTTTAAGAAATGACTCTTATCATCCCTCCTGAGAGTAGACTCAATGGTCAAGGCCACAGTGAAATCTTACTTTTCTTGTAAAAGTTAACCGAAGTTAGTTATTAAAGTGCTGCTGGTATTTAGGGAGGCTCGGAAATGAAGAGTAGCACAAGATACCTGGGCTGCCTCTGAACAATTCAAGGATATCTTTTTTTATACATTCATTGTGTGGTTTCTTCTGAAGAGCTTCACAGAAAACATATCAGGTAAGATTTTGGCTTGCCAATCAGGATATGGAATATGTGAAGTAATGCTTATAAACAAAATGCTTCTAGACATATTGTGTATTTTTTGTAAAATGTGAGAGGTTCCCTTGGGGAATTTGTTTGTATTTTTCAAATGTTTATATTGTGGAGAAATAGAAGTTATAAGTTTGTATACGCAGACTCAAAAGTGGAGAAAAAAATGTTAATATTTAATTATTCTGTTGAAGTTATCAGATTTTTGAGTGCTACTTAGTCAATATCTAGGATAAATCAGTAAAAGGGAGAAAGCATGTCTCAGCAATATGACATCAGAACATGCATTTCCAACGGTTCACAAATGCAGGAGCTGGACTTCTTAGTGTGAGAAATGGTAACGCCAGCAGTGAGCATGGGATCGGAGGCTGTATGGAATACAGCTGAACTAGAACCTTAGTTTGGGTTTGCATTCAGATCTAGTCTTGGTCAGAAGGGAGTGAAAGTTGTTAGTCCGACAGCTGTGCAGTGTGAGCTTGGTGCGTGTCCCTTCTCCCCATGGGTAGATGGGCACTCTACACAAGTCATCAGAACTGCACTGATTGGCATCTCCCAAATGAGTCCAAGGGCTTAATGATGAGAACACTCCAGAAAGGCAGCACACACCTCTCCTTTAAGGGATTTGGAGAGAATGGGATCCTTCACTACACTGCTACTTGCCGCAGTATCTACGATATCTCAAAAACATCTCAAGTAGTGGTGCAGACAGCCATAAAACTGCCCTTACAAAGGGCACCCTATCTTTCTGAATGTAGCTGTGAAGAAAATGAGAGTGAGCAAGAGGAAAGCAATACAGACTGAAGTTATGGTAGCTGATAGCTTTGGCAGCCCAAGGAAAAAGGGAAGAAGATGAGAAAATCTGGAAGGCAGCCAGCAGCAGTGATCACAGAGCCACAGCAGGGTGGGTGCTCGAGGTCTCACCTGTCCTGCCTACAAACAGGTGGAAGGCACCGCCCAGCCTACTTTGGGTACTCTCAGGCTTGCTGGGCTAAATTCAGTGTGGAGAATACCAAGTGGCATCACAATCTCCAAAGCAGACCCATGTCAAATCCTTCTGATGAAACCCTCCAGGCGATGATCCAGGAATCCTTTTGCAGGGCTCAGCCAACCACCCAAAGCTAGCCAGGAGGAGGGTCACTGAACTATGGTTTCTATCAGGAGAGAAAAAAAGACATGCAAAATGCTTACACCTTCAACAAGACAAGTACTGATAAAACAAAGGATATTTGGGGCAGAAGATTTGGTGTGAGGAAGGAATCAAGGCTGGGCAAAGGGCAGGGTGACAACCAAAGCATTCATGAAAGCTAAAGCAGCTGCTGAACTGGGCAAAATCTGGAATGAAAGAGTAACCCACACACTTCTTTTATTTTAATGGCTTCTAAACATTTCAAAGAGTACAAATAGTACATCTTATACCCTACAATGTAATGAACAAAACTGTTCAGCAAGTTCCTCTCAGTGATGTGAGGTCTGAAGGACTGGTACACAGACTGGGAAACAGAGCAATTCTACAGTTTTTGACTGATGAAACTTCTTCCTGAAAATCTACATACATCGAGGCTTACCAGAGAAAGAACAAAATGAAGCAAGTTTTTCATTTCAGTGTCATCTGCCTCTGGTTTTGGCACCAAGCAGAGGGAAGGTTGATAGTACACAGCTACAGGATCAGGATGTGATTGCTCTGGCCAGTTTTAAAAGGCAGGATCAGATGGCAAACATGTTAAACTCATTGCCTAAATATGGAATCTTTTTGGGGAAAAATAGTATATCCACAAAAAGCCTGTGTAAGACATTATTTGAGCTTCTTAATATTCACAGTTTTCCCCAGAATAAACTAAGAGAAAACCAAAACTGAATTTTCCTGAGGTAGGACAGTAACAGGCCCTGAGCTCAAGCAAAGCAGCAAGCTTCAGGGTGGGATTCACATTTTAATGCAAAAATAGTCACAGATAAGCAGTTTTCCACCTGTTCATAGCAACGCACACCACCTTGTGCTACTTGGACATGTGTTCTGTGACATGTCCAAACACTGTGTGCACAGAAGTAGAAGTTAGACGTGCACATGGGCTGTGTCAGTGCAATTTAATCGCCACACCTGGGTGAGGAAAGGGTGCCCCATTTGAGGCTACCAGCAGCAAGGCAAAATTGAGTATTTGTGATAGGGGAGAGAAAACAGAAATGCTCTGTTGTCAGTGTCATGAGATGGCCAAGAGCAAGTCCTGTTGTTCCTGCCTAGGACTGGTACTGCATTAAATATCTCATGGTGACTATGGTGGAGATAAATGTTTTCAGGTAAATTTAACATGGGAAGAACATGAGACACTGAGGAAACATAACTGAGCACTGTGGTCAGCACAGTGACAGAGCCAACTAATTGCTGAAAATACCCAGCGGTACCAACTGCAACTGACCTCCCACCTCTGCATGTGCAACACGGGAGTCAGGAGTCTTTCCTGGAGCACAAACACACTGAAGTGAGCTGGAAGAAGCAGAAGGTAATAGTTAGGTATGACATTGCAACAGCTGTTTGTGAGCATGAAGCAGAAGCACAGGGCGCTGTGAGGGTGCCTGCACAGAGGCTGGCAGGCCCCTCTGGGTCCCTCTGGCCCAACCCCTGCTCCAGCTGGGACACCCAGAGCAGGGTGCCCAGAGTCAACAGATGAGAAGCAGTCCAGACTACCTGTGGAAACAAAACTTACAGAGAACTGCAAGTGCAACAATACCGTGCTTTTTACTACTGAGTTCCTCATGGTCCAAGCCCTAACTCTGAATGCAGGAGAAGATGGCTGAGCCATGCCCAGGCTCTGTCTTTTCTCTTGACTTTGTGAAGACTTCCAGCTCGCAGCCTTTCTGGCTGGGCTCAATGCTTCTCCCCACACCTCAAAGTGAAACCATTGAGAATCTGCTTGTTTGTTCCTTAAGAAATCAGTCCCCTTGAGTGAGAGTCATCGGTGGCAGACATCTGACTCATGGATAAATAATCTCAAAATTCATCCAGCCCGCTTGTTGGCTGCATCTTCAGAAAGAGATGCTTCATGCTCCAGTGGAACACTGCTCAGCAGTGGGGGGAGGAGAGAGACGAGATTATCTTGGCAAAATGAAGCGGGTGTCTATCAGCCATCTGTTTTTTGATCTTCAAAGGTGGGAATGCTCAGTTACGAGTTCAGTCACCCATGGCTACTCACCTCCTAGTACACACAGAGCTAATCTTGTCCTTTTTTTCAGGTTTTTAATTGACCAACAACAAAGAGAAGCACGCCTTCCTCATCCTTTGAGGAGAAATGGTTGAACCTGTAGGCAACCACTATGTTGTCGCCAGACGAGTGTACTCAGAGAATTCATTTGACGAAGAGCATGAGAAATTGCACAGATACCATAAAAACTTCTGGGATCACTTGAAACTATATTTTCGGTAAGAAGATCTTTAGCATGGATCCAGGAAACAACCTGGAATGCAGGTATCAGATAGCATGCATTCTGTTCTGACAACGTTCATCTCAGGTGCCACAAGGCCAATGAAAACTCATTTTTCTAGAGAATTTCAGTGTTCTTTTTTTGTTGTTCGTTTGTTTTCCAAAAGAATTTCAGCTGCTGTTGCCTTTAACTCTTCCTGAGGTTGTATCCCAGGCAGCTTTTCTTCTGTGGGCATCTGGAACACATCCTCACCCCAGTGGGGCTGGAGGGATCCTGGAGGTCACCACATCCCACTGTGAGCCCAGCTGGCATCACAGGTTGCTCAGGGTTGTGTCTGGTCTCTGGAAGCTGACTTCAATCCTACCCCCTCCTTTTCCCTCTGAATACTCTGCACGTGACAGAGGGCTGGAACTCAATGATCTTTAAGGTCCCTTCCAACCTAAGCCATGATTCCGTGAATACAGGGAGTGTGTTCTGACATGCTGAGACCCAATGGAGACATTCCGCTGGCAGAGCTGTATTCTCTTGTGTCTTTACAGCTGTTCCCCACAAAGGGTCAAAAAAGTTGCCCTGCGTATGTTTCCTGTCGTCTCGTGGCTGCCCGCATACCGCTTCAGGGAGTGGATCCTGAGCGACATCGTCTCTGGCATCAACACGGGGTTGGTGGCAGTGCTGCAAGGTAGCTCCAGTAGCTCTGCTTTGACACAGCCCACAGCCCACGAGGGAGGCTGCTGGTCCATCCCATCACACCTTGCCGTCCTGCTGTCTCTGCCCCTATAGGTCTCGCATTTGCTTTGCTGGTGAATGTCCCTCCTGGTTATGGACTCTATGCAGTGTTTTTCCCAGTCCTGGTCTATTTTATCTTTGGTACATCCAGACATATCTCAGTGGGTAAGTGCAGGCACTCTGATCACCCTCATCACCAATGACCGAGTGCAGTCTTCCCCTGTGGGTCTGATGATGCCCTGTGTGCAGGTCCTTTCCCCGTCTTGAGCCTGATGGTGGGAGGAGTTGTCACCAGGCTGGTCCCCGATGATGCTGCTGGAAATGGCACTGTCACCAACACGTCAGCTATAGATGAACAGAGGGTGATGGTAGCTGCATCTGTCACCTTTCTATCCGGGATTTTTCAGGTTGGTAATTAAATGGAATCATAGAATATCCCAGGTTGGAAGGGATCCATAAGGATCACCCAGTCCAACTCCTGGCTCCACACAGGACCACCCAATATACATAGTGCCCAGTGTATGTGTGTGTACCTGCATGTGTACATTCACTGATACGAATAGCTGGATGGTGACTGGCCTTAAAGTAATGTCATAAGAATGAAGGATTTTGACTTGTCTTATCAGAAAAAAATGAAGCTGTTCCTTCTTCCTTCCTAATACAGAATTCCTAAAATCCCTTCCTAATTTTTATAGTTCATGAAGCACTGGCATAATGTAAAAATATGACTACAGAAAACCTAAGGCTAAAGAAGGTACATTTTAGTTTTGAAATAAAAATAATGGGTTCTAACTGCTGTAGCCTTTGCCTCTATCAGTCATATGTCCCCTGTTCCTAAACCTCATCGTTGTTTCCGATGACACAATTTTCCTTAATCCCTGATGTATGGGATTAGGTGAAGATGTTATTGTTAAATATGGGTCCTTTTATTGCAGAGATTGGTTAAAAGCACGAGTGAATCCCACTAAAATGTGGTCATTTGCATTTCAGTTGCTTCTGGGACTTCTCCAGTTTGGATTCATAGTCATTTACTTATCGCACTCATTAATCAGTGGCTTCACAACTGCTGCAGCCATCCATGTTCTTGTGTCCCAGCTCAAGTTCATGCTTCAGCTGCCTGTCCCTGGATTTAATAAACCATTCGGCATCATCTATGTAAGTGCAAACTCTTCAGCATTTGCTAATGTTCTGAAAACCTGTGGTGTGTACCTGTCCGTGTGCCACAAGGCCGTGTTAACCATGCTGGGCATAGCAGCAGCCAAGGA
The DNA here is from genome assembly GCA_028571105.1 of Tragopan temminckii. Lineage (NCBI taxonomy): Eukaryota > Metazoa > Chordata > Aves > Galliformes > Phasianidae > Tragopan > Tragopan temminckii. The sequence continues at coordinate 25,046 of JAOWBP010057147.1, forward strand.
GGAGAAACCCAAGAGAAATATATGAGATGGCTATTAATATATGGCAGATCTTTACATTTCTCACCAGATACCAAGTTGCTGGGATAGTTAGATAGCATTTTAGAATCATAGAATCCTTAGAGCTGGAAGGGACCTTTAAAGGCCATCCAGTCCAACTCCACTGAAATGAACAGGGATACCTACAGCTAGATCAGGGTGCTGTTAGTTGAAAAGCACCATGTTTCTTACTGATGTTGCAGACTCTGGAGAGCGTGTTCAGCCAGATCACTGACACCAACATCGCCGACCTCGTCACCTCCCTTCTCGTCTTGTTCATCGTGTTTGTGGTGAAAGAGATAAACGATCGCTACAAAGCAAAGCTACCTGCCCCTATCCCCATCGAGCTCATTGTGGTAATGACCTCTCCTCTGATTCCATGACTGCTCCATCACTCTGTGGGGAGCAGTGCTTTATGAGGTTGGCATTGTGCCCTAGGCTGCCCTGAGCTGCAGCGGGTGGGGACCTCAATGGGGCAGCCTCACAGCCCACTGCTATTCTCTGCTGCCAGAGGGATGTTCTGAAGTACTCTCCGTGGGATTTATGAGCATGAAACCATCCTATGAAGTGGTTCAGTCATCTGAACACCTCATGGATGCACAGAGTTGAGGCACTGTCCTGCCACTGGTGGTGATGCTGGGGTGTAGGTGGGAGAGGGGAGGAAATGTTTCTTTGTGGTTTCTCTATCCACTTATTTGAATGTTCCTAATGGAGGTGGGTTGTTTTTTCTTTTTTCTTTTAATCTTTCAGACCGTCTTAGCGGCACTAATTTCCCATTTTGCTAAATTGGAAGAAAAATTTAAAGTAGCTGTCGTGGGAAAACTAGAAGAAGGGTAAGTGGTTTCCTTACAGTTTGCCTGTGGAGCAAAATGTTCTCTCCAGTTTGTCAGTGCTAAATCGGCTCAGTTTATTGACCAAAATTGCCTACTTCATCTTCTTATCCTCACGAGGCCCCCATGTCCACTCCTCTATGACAGTTGGACTAGGTGGTCTTAGTAGTCTTTTCCAACCTTAGTGATTCCACAATTGTACATATGGAGTATTTATCTAAATGTATAGTATATCCATTATACAGAATATATCCAGGTGTACCAGAAGTTTGGCATGAAGACTTAATAAGCGCACACTGAAGTAGAGAGGTAGGAGGGTAGCCATTTACTCGCATAGAAGATAGCCTGAGGCTAATGTGGCTCAGTACACATTTGTTTAGCTGCCTAAAATGCTTCAGTGAATTACAGAGATTTTTAAAATCTATGCAAAATTGGAAGGCAGAACCATGTGTGCTCTTTAGACAAAATAAGCTGTGGCTGATCCTGGCCAACTAAATGGGAACCACTGAGATATAAGCTGAGTGCAGATGGAGAGTCCCTGTCCTGATCAAGGATTCCCCGAAGTGTTACAGGTTCAGGTTTGCAATTACATGCCACACCTCTCCAAAGCACTCAGTTAAACCATGTGAGCAGGACTGCTGCCTTGCTCACCTGCTTGGCAGGTCGTCTCCTTACACGTGTCCTTTAAGAACACAGATCTTTGTCTTTCAGATTCCAAGCTCCTGTTGCACCTGATGCAGGCATTATCCAAAAGTGTGTCGGTGATGGCATCTCCATTGCAATTGTTGGATTCGCAGTAGCCTTCTCTGTGGCTAAAGTGTATTCCATCAAACACGACTACCCAATAGATGGCAACCAGGTAGAGGAAAGACACAGCACTGTGCATTTGCTACTGGGAAATAAGTCATTTCAGGAATGCATTATCTTGAATGCATTCCTTCAGGACTGCTTTTAAGAACAGCCTCTCTTGGTTTTACTCCAGGAACTAATTGCCTTTGGACTGGGTAATATATTAGGTGGATCATTCAAAGGGTTTGCCTCCAGTACAGCTTTGTCAAGATCAGGTGTGCAGGAGAGCACAGGAGGAAAAACGCAGGTATAGAAGACAACAGACCCTGGTGTCTTAATACAAGGAAGGTCTCTTTCTTCCTTGCTGACTCTAATGCCTTCAGGCACTTATTCATGGTGGAACTGTTCTTTCATGCAGATTGCTGGTATTATCTCTGCTATCATCGTCCTGATTGTCATCTTGGCCATTGGGTTTCTCCTGGCACCATTACAAAAGGTATTCGCTGCTGGCTTTACCCTGTGCTTCCTCCAGCTGGAGGACTCACTTGGAGTGTTCATGAACTTCAGTTAGAGACAAATCGAATTTTTGCAAAACTAGGTTCTTTCTCAAAGATTATGACCCCACTACATGGGGTCAAAGGGAAGGTGGGTGCCCTACACCAAACATTTTAGCACCAGCTTTTAGGTGCCAGAATTGAATAGGTTTACTTGCTGGCAGCTGCCTGGCCTTCCAGCTGCACTTTGGCTCTGATTGCATGATGTCTTAAGCCTTAACATTCAGTGTATGCTTTGTTTGCTTCAAAATTGAGTACATGTGTTGCTCTTCTCAACAGTCAGTCCTTGCATCCTTGGCTCTTGGCAACTTGAAGGGAATGCTCATGCAGTTCAGAGAAGTGGGCGTCCTGTGGAGGAAGGACAAATACGACTGTGTAAGTTGAGTCCCTCAAGCTTTCAGGAATGAAGCTCTGTCAAAAAGTCACCCATTATGCAAACACGCTTAAAGGTTATCTTTATTTTCATGCGCGCCCTACTTTTCTACATGGGAAGTACAACAGTATGCGCCTTTTTAATCTTGCACCCCTTGCTCATGTTTTCAATTTTATCACACCTATTCTGAGCCCATTTGCTCTATTCACCTCTCTTGGAGACACTCATTTTCATCCATTTTATCATAACATATTAAAATACAGTTCAATGTATAAAGTCAAATATAGAAAGAACTTACATAAAACATCTAACTACCTTTTGCACTGGTTTCAAGGACATTTTCTCCCTTTCATACACTCCTGCAGTAGGACAGGTGGAAGTTACTTAGTAAATCCCAAGAGCAGCCCATGGCTTGAAGGAGTTGCTCCCAGCAGAAGAGCTTATGGCTGGAGATCAGGGCTTCCTAACTCTTGCACTCAGAAGACGCAGTCTCTTGCCTCTCTCATCTGCCGATTCCTTCAGTTCCTGAATGGATTCAGGCCTCGGTTTTCCCAGCTACAAAACAGTCTTTCACTAAGCGAAAGTGTGCTTTGAGATCTGCAGTTAAAATACTCTGTATTGTTTAGTCATGTGTGATTATCAATCAGGTTCATTCTCAGCAGCTCATTTTGCCTGTTTTGATGTCCAAAGCGTATTTACAACTATCAGTTTTACCAGAATACTAATTTCCTGGTAAACTTGCCTTTCTGCTGGATTTTTTATTGAACATTTTATGAGCCACATATGAAAGATTCACAGTTCTATGACACCAATCCTTGTGTACTGTATAGAAAATTGTCATCTTTGGAAGCACTTCCTGGTGCTCGTTGGTGAGTCTGGCCCTGTTTTACAAGAATCTATGAAAGATGAAATCGCTTTAAGAAAAGGCATGTGGACAGCTTGGACCAGACCCGAGAAGACAGCTCAGAGGCAGCTGCTCCCACACTGGGCTCGTGGTTGGAGCCTCGCTCCCTCGTGTAACTGCTGATGTCCACCCACTCTTTGCAGATGATCTGGGTGGTGACCTTCTTGGCGGCCGTCTTCCTAGGCCTGGACATCGGGCTGGCAACTGCTGTGGCATTCGAACTGCTGACTGTAGTGATCCGCTCCCAGATGTGAGTACTGCTTGGATGTGGTGACACATTGCAGGGCCTCCTGTCTTAAATTAACCCTACTAGAACCATGCAGCAAACCGAGGACAACCCCAACCGTCCCTTCCACCAGGTTTCAGCACTGGGCACAAATAGCTGTGTGTGTTTGTTTGCAGCCCGAGCTGCACCACTTTGGCAAACATTGGGAGGAGCAACATCTACAGAAACAGGAAGGATTACACCGATGTAAGGAACCTTCCCTCCCTTTGGTCATCTGCTGCATTCGTGTTTCTGCATTCGTGTCTGCCATGACCAATACTTTTGCTTTGTATGACAGATCTATGAGCCAGAGGGAGTGAAGATCTTCAAATGCTCATCTCCTATCTTCTTTGCTAATATTGAATTCTTCAAAGAGAAACTCATTTCTGCTGTAAGTGACTGGGGCAGTCATTATGAACAGATGAACTGTGTGACACATTAAGGCTGAATACAATTTCTGCATAATTAGTAGGTATGCAGTTCAGCTCTACTACGAAGATACATTTTTCATGAATTACTCGAATGTCATTTTATGACTGTAGTCCCACATGTACATACCCAACTCTGAGAAGGAGAGCAGCCTGACTGGTGCTGAACAACACTTTGGCAGCATCAGTAGCAGCAGAGAAAGGCTGGAGAGACCTTGGTGAGCAGCTGCACAAAAGGCAGCAGGGTTTTGGAGAAAAATATCTCAAAAAGGCATTGCTGAAATGTTTAAAGGTAGTGAAGTTTCAAGGTAGTTCAGGAGTAGAAAACAATACCTTTCCTAAACAAACTCTGTGCCTGAGCCTTTAAGGCATCATCACTCATTTGGCTAAGGGTATTTGTTCATTTATTTTTTGCTTGTGTCATCGTTATCCAAGAGATTATGGGTGCTTTCTAGCCTCACCATCACAATTCCTTGAGAAGGTACTGGAATTTTTGGCTTCACCTGAAGAACTACTCAAAGTGCTGCTTCTACAGGTTGGATTCAATCCACTCAGAGTCCTGAGGAAACGCAACAAAGCTCTGAGAAAGATCAGAAAGATGCTGAAGAAAGGAGAGCTACAAGTGACGCCTGTACGTAGGGCAACTGCACTGGAAGCGGGTAGGGTGGGCAGGAAGGGCACGGAACTGAGGAATTAAGCAGCCAGCTCCCTGGCTCAGGGTGCAGAGGGGGGCTCACAGCCTCCTGTCTTGACTGGACATGTCATTGCCAGTCACTACTTCGTGGCATGAACACATAAGTACGTGGCTTTAAACTAAAAGAGATTTAGGTTGGATATAAGAAAGAAATTCTTTTCTCAGAGGGCAGTGAGGCCCTGGCACAGCTGCCCAGAGAAGCTGTGGTTGCCCCATCCCTGGAGGCACTCTGGGCTGGGTTGGATGGGGCCCTGGGACCTGATATGGGGAGAAGTGACCCTGTCCACAGCATGCTTTGGGGCTAGGTGGGCTTTAAGGTCCCTTCCAATTCAAGCCATTCTGTGATTTCAAAAATAGGATTTTAAATCGCTCCCACAGACAAAAAATCCTGTATGATTTTTGTTGGCTTGTTCCAAAACTACTGAATCAAAGCGTGTCCAACCACTGACTTCTGGGAAGATTAAATTCTTCTGGAAAAGACAATCATTAATGGATTCCGATGATGATTAAATGATTGGTTAGAGAAAAGTCAACATTTTGAAGCTTCTCCAAATAAGAGAGGCAGAATTTTTCCAGTGTAAAGTGCAGATGCTCCATTTCACAGGTACTGAGGCACGTGGGTTAGCGGTACGATGATGATGGGTTGATAATTGGTCTAAATGATCTTAGTGGTCTTTTCCAACCTTAATGATTGTATGATTCTATGTCAGCCTCGCATTGCTACCACCCTCACTCTTTCTCACAAAGCACTTCCAACCCAGAAGAAGCATTAACTGTGGCACTTGCCTTTGCTGTCACAGAAAGGCTTGATATGCATGGCTCACCATACGCAGGAGTCGGATGATGAATTAGACAACAACAGGATGGAGGAACTGGACCAGCCCACTGACATGGCAGACTTGCCCGTTCAGATCAACTGGGATGCCGAGCTGCCCCCAGGCATTGTTGTGCCCCGGGTCGACATCCACAGCATCGTGCTGGACTTCTCAGCAGTGTCCTTCCTTGATTTTTCTGCTATGAGAGTCCTCCAAAAGGTAGTTCCAACTGACGAGACAGTGATCACACAAAAGAAAAACATACAAATGTGATGTGTTGCATAAAGGTATTTCCACATGGACAGAAAAGTCAGTGACAGCCTTTGAATTTATGTGAATTCAGATCTACATTTTCCATGGAAAATGATTAAACAATTAATTTTCTTGGAATTAGAGCATTGGGAAGCTTTACAGAAATACACGTATGAAATATGACTTTAAATGTGGGGTTGGGAGCTGGAATACCATAGTTTCATTTCTGTTCCTGCTCTCGCTTTCCAGGGCAGCCTTGAGCAAGGCAAGCAGGACAACATTTCCCAACAGCAATAGCTAAGGTTAGCTATCTAAATCCATATTACATGGGCAAATCTATTTCCATGGGAACTAAATGCTCACGGAGTACAATGGGAAAAGTAGTTTTGCTTGAATTCCTAGTTAGAAAAGTTTCCTCAGAAGCTTTTGGAGTCTCAGTTTCATATAAAGCCATACATTTTATGAAAGATTATCTTTTTCACAGTGGGTGCAATGCATTTAATACTGCCCCATTTCAAAGGGACCATTTCTTCCTGTCCGCAGCCATTAGAGAATCTGTTCTTCCTCCAGGCGCAGTGAAGTTCGACATTAGAGCTGCTTGCCATTATTGAATATACAATCAATATCTTAAATTGCTCTGGCTAATCTTAGTGGCTGCTATCAGCAGAATTATCAGTTTCTAAATGGTGTCTGTTTCTGGTTTAACAGACTTTGAAAGAGTTTGTCCGGATCGATATCGATATTTACATTGCAGGGGCACACGGTGAGTACTTCCGTTTCCATCAGTCTCTCCATGGCTGCTCCACTCCCAGTAATTCTTCCTGCCTCGCCCCACTGCCTTCCCCATTCCCTGAGAGGGGTTGGGAGATCCCCCCAGCTCTACCTCCCCATCCTGGGTAACAACAGCTTCATCTCCCACTGCTCTCCAGCTCCCATCTGCATTGCTCCAAGCAAGGCAGTACCAATGGGGCTGGCATCCCACTCTCCACATTGGCACAGAGAAACCCATCTGTTCTAGTCAGCAAAACTGGGCACCTTATTTGATATCACTGTTTACTCTGTGGACGCACAAAGAATACGTTATTCCTTTGGCGCTGTCAGGACCTCTGCTGGAAACTTTATCCTTGGATTTTGTTCCACTGCAGAGGGCTTCCTGGAGAAGCTGGAGAGATGTGCTTTTTTTGACGAGGAGATCAAGCCATCCATGTTCTTCCTCACCATTCATGATGCAGTTTTACACATTTTGCTGAAGAAGGACATAGCCAGCTCCCCAAAATTAAAGCTTGCTGAGGTAATGCTACAGTTTTCATCTTTTTCTGTTTTAGTGCCTTTACCATAGGCACCCACCAACAACACTCTTTATATCCAGCCATACGCGCTATGCTGTGTGTATATTCAGAAATTTAAAAGATTAAAATTCAGCTGCCTCTGATAAATTGGGAGAGTCCAAAAAAAAAGGAGTGAATGCCCAATGGAGATGGGCTGGCTGTGGGTTTCCCTTGGAGGGGGCTCCAAGGGCATCCATTTCCTAACCCCAAACTCATGCGTCCATTGCAGAAGCGGAGCAGCAACGACTACGTCATCACTACGAGCAATGGACTGCGCAGTCGGGAGAGCACGGTAAGCCTCCTGCCTTCCCCAGTGCCACTCCAGCCCCCGGTGCGTAGGTAACGTGGTCACCAAAAGCTGCTTCAGGAACTGCAAAGTCGGATCCCAAACACATCTTCATTGCTGAGCCCCTGCGTCAGCCCAGGGCAGAAGGCACCCAGATGATTTATTGGTGCGAGTTGACTTGAGGCAAAGAGCTACAGGAGTAAGAAGTGCAGGGCTCTGCTGGCAGGAGCGGTCTGCAGAGAGAAGGCTTCCTTGATGGATTTCCATGGAGCCTTTGGATCTCTGCCACATGGGCAGTGCATCATCATTAATCCCATTCCTACAAATGTCACAGGCAGAAGGGAGACTGGAGGTGTGTGGGGAGAAGGTGCGAAAGATGTCAGACAGCAGCCATCAAGTAAAAATGCTTTGGAGCAGTGAGCTTACATTCCACTCACCAGTGATTCCCTACCCTGAATATCCCTTACCTAGGGTGACATTTACTTCTTTTTCTTTTGTTTTTTGTTTTTTGTTTTTCCCTACAGATTCCAACGGAAACAAAGTTTTAAATTTAATTTTCTAAATATAATATTCTCCAACAACACTGCATCACTTACAGAACATGAAGGCACACAGTGATGAGCATGAAGACCAATGGACGTTTTCATCTACCTTAAGGATTTACTACAGATGATTATGTTCCAAATTTTTGGAATGGTTTTGTTAGTCTCTGTATATATAGAGATGTATTTATGTACATACACAAAGGCTAAAATCACCTGGATTTTCTATTTCATACCTTGCTGACAACCTACCCACACAGTTAAAGCAGCAAGTAGCATTGGCCCTATGTGCATATACTTGTACATATACCCAAGTTATATACTTGTACATATACCCAAGTTATTCTGACAGTTTGTAGACAACCTGTACAGTTACAAAAGAACATATGAATATCTGAAATCCTTTAATTTATAGTCTAGTAGTTGGGAGACACATATCTTCAGCTTGTATATAATTTGTATATAGTCTTCTTGATGGTTTACACAATACCTGCTCGATTGAGTTATTAAACTTATTTTCAACACACGACCGTACACATAGTGTTATGTACACAGTGACTGCTGTATCTTCTGGGAAACTTCTAAGAATTGTGTGTAGCACTGTAGAGTAGAACACAGTGAAAGCACAACTTATGTGACACCAACACTTTCTTTAGAAATGTAGTCAAGACAAAAACAAACATAACTTTGCACAATCCTGTGCATACAGCATTGGAACTTGAAAAATCACAGACAGAAAGCTCAGACTCACTTTCTAGACATTCAATATTAAGTTGCAATTCCACTGTAGCCCCCAGTTTCCAAGGTGCGGTAGGACTTTTCTACGCAAATATGCACATTTTTTTGTCAACAACGTTGCAGTGCATCCAGAGAGAAGCAGCACAGCACCTGACACAAGTTCAGCAGACAGGAAGCACTGTAAGGAGAGAGGTGTGTTCAGATACGATCCTGAGAGAAAGCATTTCTGCAGGCTGGCTCCTGCGAGCGCCCAGCCTCCCCCAGCACCGAAGCCATTGTTGGCAAACTGATATGAAATGAGCACCAGTTACTTCCACTTCATTTTTTAACAAACTGAGTTCAGTGCTCCTTAGAGAGCAGTAAGTGAAAAGGAGGAGGTAATCCCATACAGAATGGATGTCTAACTCTCTCGGATCAGACCTAGAACAGCTATCGCGTTCCATTTTCATTTCTTAAAAGGAAAAATATCACATAACACATGTAGGCATCAACCTTCATGTTAACAGCATTCTCAAAAAACCAAACCAAACCCTAAAGTACGTGGCCATAATTGAGAGCATTTGTAAATCATGCATGGAAGCAAGCATCTCGAACCATGGATGGCTTCAGGCCATCTCTGGTGTTCTTTACTTCATCCCACGGTGAACACAAACCAACAAACTCTCTTAATTTCCTATAAGGGCATTATCAAAGCGCCCTACAATAGCTAACACGTGATAAGCGCCATCAGAGCTGCCTTAGAACAAAGATCTGCTTGGCAACACCCCAGGAGCGAGACTGCTGCCGCTGACAGAAACACTGAGTATGAAACTAACACAATCCAAATGTTTGCCTTTAAGAAAGGCACCACTGGGAACCCAGAGGATTTGAAGGTACATCTCAGCACTTCTAAGGCTGTTAATCATACAATGAAACACTGTGTACACAATTTCCGAACCTGAAGAGGAAACCACCAGGTATTCCGAAAAAGAATTCCCCCCAAAAACCACAAAGATTGTTAACGTAACATTTCAACCCATGCTGAAATCTTTTGACTTTGTACATATGCAAGTATCAACAGTTCCTGTAGCTCTATGGGGAACCTTAAGGCTTCAAGATGTAAATACAAAACAGATGTAGGCTTTCCGATGCGAGCAGCACACAGAAGTTTGACTCAAGTCCAAATCCTACTGCAGGAGATGACTGTTCGAGTAAGTTCTCAGAGACTTTCGATTCACCAAACAATTCAAGGCATCCTACTGATTTTGAGGGGTAATAATTCAGTTGTATTTTCAGGTCACCTTTGCCTCAAGTATAAACAAAACCCCCAAATTCTCACACATCTTCTGCAGTGGTATACACTTACCTTTTGTGCTTTCTGATGGAGTAAAGGCAGCTGTTCTCCTTCACCTCTAAACTGCCTCAGTATTTTCACAGAAGAGCTCGGACCCAGGTAGGAAACCTCCATCTGTTTGTTGCGTAAGACAGTGTAGTATCTAGCAAGAACACACAACGTCATTCATTTCAAGGGTGCTGAAACGTTCCTCCTGCTTTTGATGAGCTACTGAAACAAAATAAGCAGAAGTTTTCCCCTTCATACACACTAAAGCTCACAGTTTTCAGCCGGCTGCATCCTTAGGACACTGCCACAACCAGCCTTTTCTTTGCTTGTTTTACTTAAAACAACTTATTTCTCAAAGTTAAAAGCCTGTGTCATGGTTTCATGATTTTTTGTTAAATTTGTGTTGAATGACACTTACTGCCATCTGCACACCCCAGGATTTACTTGCACATCCCTAAAGCTGTGTTGTGCTGCTGTATTTCTTTGGAGGGTAGTCCAAAAGATTTGCCTGTGGTCCTAAGGAAACCTATGGCAGTCACAAACAGAGCAAATCTAAAGAACATTCGCTCAAGTAATTAAAAATACACACCTTACACACAAAACTACAAAATTACGGATGTTGTATTGCCAGAGCCCTTTGATAAAGAAAACTTTGAAGAAAGTTTCACCAAATAAATCGCAAGATTCAGGCTCTGAAGATGGTTCATCTTATTTGAGAAATGTAGGAAATGACAAATCATAGAACAACAAACAAAAATACTGGATTTCTTCATCTAGAAGCACCGCTGTCAGAAATGTGGCATTTGGGAGAAAAACAAAGACAAAACCAAACCAATCCAAAACAAACAAGCAGAACCAACCCAAAGGTTCTGCACAACATTGACTGGAAATGCAGATAAGCATTTCAAACAGGCCGTACTTTTTTTTTTATCAGTTGGGTTCAGATTCCAACTGCAATGACAGAGAACATTCACATCTCACAGTTATTATATCCAAGTGTGCTTATAAAAACCAAATTTGGGGACAAAACAGCCCTCAGAGCCTGCATACATTGCCATCTTTAAACCAAACCATCTACTGACTGTCCAGTTCAGCCTGTATCACAGAATGGAAACAGATCAAGGATGTGTAGCTTTTATTGTTATTTTTTGTATCTACATAAGGGATTTCGGGTCCTTTGTTTCCTGTATCCAAACGGGAAGTGTTCCTACTACACATGCTGTATGAAGTGACTGAGGTTAATGCCACTTCACCAGAACTAACCTGCTTCTCTCACAGACCTAGCAAGCCCATCCTTGGCTGCTTTCACACCAACAGAACCACAGGGAAACAAAATGGTTTGAATTCAACACCAGTGGGGATTATCTGTGAACAAAATCTTCTGAAACAAATCTAGTCTGGAAAAAAAAAAAAAAACACAAAAACAAACTAACAAAAAAAACCACCAAAAACAAACAGAACAACCCTATGTCCACATTATAATATGGCTGGATTTCTGATAAATTTATCTTGGTTTTGATATGGAATGAATTTTAAAAACAACTAAGAAAAAATCCCTACCACCTGAAATGCAGCATTCATACGTCTGCTTCCTAGTGCCACAGATTGCCCATAGTCTGAATTCATTATAAGTAGCAGCATATGTTAGTAAAAAAAATTAAAGTTTCCTAACTACTTCATTATGCTTCCCATGTGGGAAATGTTAGAGCCAAAACAGTGCCCAGGAACCACGTCTGTGTTAACTTCACATAAATATCCACCACTTTTACAACCATAGTTCAATTTAATTATTGTACACAGGTTAACAAAAATGTATCACAAGTGAAAACTAAACATCGGATTTAAACAAAAACAATATTCAGAATGGTACAACACATGTTCATTTTCTCCAGAAAGTGATATTACAAGTGTTCATCTTAGGACAATTAGCCACACTATAGACAGAAGTTCAGTTAAAATGCAACTGTGGTCTACTAAGCCACTTATTTTAGCACTACAGAATATTTGAAGTCAGAGTCCTACAGCCAAGGCTTAAAAATCATTAAAGATTCAAACCCCAAAACGTCTTACAGTCAAAATGACAGTATTTAAAAAAAAAACAACAAAACAACCCCCATACAATTAATTAAAAGGCTGCTGTATATAGTTTTATCCTCTTCATAGCGCTCTCTATTCATACAATTGCTCACATCACTGGTAATAGGGTCTGTATCTGGCTTGATCGGGGTGGTGTGGTCCAGCAAGAGGGGCCTGAGCAGGAGGCCCCTGCATCCTCGGAGGTGGAGGCGGCCCTCTGGGAGCCGGCCAAATCCCTGGACTCATTCCCCCCGGCTGTGTGAAAGGGGGACTAAGAGTTCCTTGATCTTCACTGAACTGTGGCAAAGAGTTAGGGTTATAGTGATGGGGAGGGGGGGCACTGACATTTACGGGAGGGCCTCCGTGCTGAGGGGGGGGAGGTCCCGGAGGAGGATGATTCATATACGGCGGCATCTGGGCAATGATATGTCCAGGCGGCGGGGTTATCGGGGGAGGAGCAGAGGTCATTGGTGGCGGAGGAGCTTGGCTATACACCATGTGAGGAGTGCCTGCCGCCTGGGGAGGATGCTGCAGAGGATGGCTTATTGGAGGAGGCGGAGGGGGGGGTGGCGCATAATGCTGCTGCGGAGGCATAATATGGTGCGGGTGCGTTACCACCGGTTGGCCCTGATACTCGGGATGATGATGAGCAGGTGCTGGGGCAGGCGGAGGTGGTTCTCGAGCGCCTGAATTCGAATCATCCTGAATAGGGACGGTTATCAAGTTGCTGTGTTTTCTCGTAGAGATGCGGAAGGTGTCCTGACTGACCGGGCGAGGCGGCGGCGGAGCCATGGACATCTCGGCAGGAGGCGGGCGGATGTCTTCGTGCGGTTGGTTGTAATGCTCGTGGGGCACGTGCTGCAAGGGAGGCGGCGGCATCATGATGTGCTGCTTCGGCGGAATGTGGCTCATGTGATGTTTCTCAGGTGGCATTATGAAACGCTCCGGGATCTCAGCAGGTGGAGGGGCAATGGGAGGATGCACGGGTTCAAGAGGAGGACGAGTCACAGGCTTTCCAGCTCTCATATGGCGGTGGTTGATGTGAGCCTGTAAGTCCCTCTGTGACAGGTAAGTTCTCTTGCACCCTTGGACTATACTGCACATGAAGAGAGACCCTCGCACACACTGCTCGATGCGCTGGACAGGTTCGTTACAGCTAAATTAGAAGAGAACACTGGTTTATTGCCATCATATAGAGCGTGATCTGCAGGGCTTTTTTTTCCCCCACTGTTGTTCTTGACTATTTTTTGATAATGATCAAAATTAGAACCAACATTTTCCCCCATTAGAGCAACAGAACACATATGGTTGATTTTGAAGTTAATCAAACTTCTTAATGCTCCAAATACAACAACAGAATAACATCAGAATTTCATAGGGTGGACACTTAGACATGGCACCACTCTCTATCAAAAATTCCTTTTATGTTTTGGTACTCTTCAAATTGTAGTAATTACAGGTTATCTACACAAACACTTAAACAACGAGGTAAATGCCAATCTCTTACCATTTGTTAACTGTGGGATATTAAGCTATAATTGAGCGGTGCATGAAGGAGCACTCTGCTACCTCTACCAAACGTACACAGAAGCATGCTAATACAGTATCTGAAATAAGTTTTAAAGTGTCCCTCTTCCATTTCCCTTAATAAAAATCTAAAGAGAACTTACCCAGGACACATCTTGTCTCCCTTCTTCTCATGTAGTATAGCACAGTCATAGCAGAAAACATGCTTGCAAGGTATCTAGAGGAAAAAAAAAAAGGATCTGTTAGACAACGTGTCCATACAATGCCTTCACCCAGCACACAATTTCTAAGAACAGAAGTACTGAAGTTATGTATGAAGCACTTACATAAGAATGTTGCTAGCAGTTTACAGCATTTTTGAAACAGAAACTTTCAAAACCAGTCTGTGCTGCCAAGAAGACAAGGGTTTAGGTCTCTTTGGTGGTTTGGTGCATGTATGGTTGCTTGGTTTGTGGAATTTGTTTTGTCCTTTAAAGAGCTGGCAAACATTTTAATTCTGCTGTAATACTAACACCGAATCTTCAGAGATGCTGCATATGCAACCTAATTACACTTGTCTGCAAACAGGGAATGTTTTAAAAGCATTAAGAGTCATCAAGTCAGATCCCCACGTCTGTTACATCACACTCAGATATCTAAGTTCACCTCAGGGATTTTGTTACACCGGTTTTTGAAAAGACGTAAGAACAGTGCTTACTAACTTCATTACAAATTGTCCATTGACGTAAAGAGTAATATTAAAGCTAAGTGGTGCAAGGCTGAAAACACACTGGAAACTTGCAAGACTTCTGTTGGTATTTTGGAGGAGGGGAAAGCGACTGTATTTGTTTTAAAGCTTTTGATTTTAGCACTTCCAAGCTTACTTTATTAAACCAAAGGGCAAAGCAAACTCAGCGAGTCAGGCAGAACAACTCAGTCCAGCAGTTAAGGCTCTGGTTCCATCTCAACATTGTTCTGCTGTTTACTCAGAGGTTTGCTGAAATCACCACCCTCCGGAGGCCCCACAGAGACACAGTAACACCTGTTACCTAAAGGGACACCATGGCTGCCTCTTCCCAAGAGCCCACTCACCATGCGCCCATACATTTTGATGGGCAACCCGCACTTATCGCAGAAATGGACGGGCGTATCATCCTTCTCCCCCAGCAAGTTTATCTAGAAGAACAGAGAAAGGGACGGGAGAAAGAGAAACATCACTAAAGCTTCTCTCTGCAGTCATCACCAACCCACCCTTTCTGAATTACCAGACTGAAGCAAGACCACCACAAACATGAAAATGTATTTTTGGTACACCAAAAGTAATGCAAGCGATTTCATCCTAGTGGATACTTCTTAAAATAACCTTCAGTTTGGTACGATTCACAGAGTTCCGCCGTTTCCCATCCATGATTTTACCTTATAGTCCCAAAATATAGGTCCGGGGAATCTCCTTTGATTTCCAAACATTTCTCCTCCTTTGCATTCGTATCGCTCCTCTTCATTGAAATCAAATTCTTCTGTGAAAAGAGGAAAGAGAAGACAGACACAAGGCAATGCCACTTCCCTAACTGACACCAGCTGCTATTAAGTGCATGCACCAGCATATATTGAAATCATCAAGACAGGCTGCAACACTCCCGGTCTGTTGGGCCATTCTGCAGAAAGGTACAACCAAAATAGTGTGAATTTGTTTGGGGAATTGGCATCATTTATTCCTCATAGAGCAGCAGAACCTGGAAACCTGAAACAGGCTGCGCAGCCGTAAAGAAACTTGGATTCCAACACCGACCAAAGCCTTCAACAGTGCTGCAGAATACGCTGCCTCACTGCAGGATGAGTTGCTTATAGCAATTTACCTTCATCCCCAGCTTGTGTCTTTGCAGGCATCCTGTTCATAGCTCTGGGAGCCCGAGGTGCAGGTTTGGTTTTATTGGTCTGCTTTGAGATCAGCTTTATTGGGATTCTTCTGCGAACATCAAGACCACCCAATGACGCTGAACTATTTGTTCCTTGCAAATCATTGTCTATGGAAGAAAAAGAAATTCTGTCATTTCTTAGTTATGAAATAGTTTCTAAAGATGCTAAATAGTAACAGAATGGTTCAAAGAAAAAATGATTCTCAAAGCCTTCTTTCTCCTGCTACTCAGGTCATAAAACAATTTTTAAAACTATGATTTTAGAAAAATCTATCTAAAAATAAAGTTATCTTAAAGACAGATAAATAAAGCTAGCCTGCCATTTTTCCACAGCAGGAAAAAACTGCACAGCTCCTACTGCAACACGAACAGTACTGAGGAGTCGGCTCTTTCTATGACCATGAAAACACAGAACTCCTGCTGAGAAAATATTTTCAGAATTTATATAAATTCATTTTTAAACAAATTAAAAGGAAATTAAGTCTCTAGCTGTACTCCCCGGGTTGGAAGGGACCTCAAGGATCATGAATCTCCAACCCCCCTGCCACATGCAGGGCCACCAACCTCCCCATTT
>JAOWBP010057158.1:4524-26258 GCA_028571105.1 Tragopan temminckii
AATAATAACACTATTTGGCTTATAATATAATTTTAAGCGAAAGCGTTTTTTGTTTTTGTTATTTATTAAATATGGCCGCCGTTGTTGTTTTATTTTATTTTTATTTTTTTGTGAATATATAATCAAATCATATGGCGCCATATAGCATATGGGGGAAAAATTTTGGCGTAGGTTGCGCATGCTATGCTGAATTATTATTAAAAACTGGCTGAATACTTCGTGTCCAGAGAAAAAAATAAAGAAAAGAATGTTGAACGCGTAGGTAGATGATAATCAACCATAATAATAATTTGATTGTGATTTGCCGTTGGTCTTCACTGAGGAGATTGTGGTTAAATAGAAGAAAATGAAAATAAGATTTTTTGTTTGTTTGTTTTTTCTACCTTTATGCGCATTGGCGACAAACTGCTAACATTAATAACAATAATAATAACAACTATTATTTATCAAATAGATTAATCTCTTTAGAGAAGAACAAAACAAAACAAAAAAGATAAATTATTAATCCTGGATCGATTAATTCATCATTCAAGCTTGTTTTTATTAATCAATACAATCGATCAATCAAATCGATAATTAATCATTGAAGGACAATCAAATGAAAAATATAAATTACTTACATGAACAATCGCAAGGCAAATGACAAAGAAGATTGCCGCAAACTTTAATATTCTGTACAGAAGAGAGAAAAATACAAATACATAATTAATATAGCTATTTCACAAAATATTACATCAATTAAATAAAAAACTTTTATTGGGCCCTTGGAACATGTGTCCAAAAGGTCAAATAATAAAAAAATTTGAATTTATTATTAATTCACTCAATGACACTCAGAGAGAAAGAGGTTTGATCTAGTTGACACAAACATGTCCAAGTATATGAAGAAGTAAAAGAAATTATACCTTGTAATAAATAAAACAGGTGATAAAACAGCAGCCATTCAAACAATAAAAACAAGGTACAATGGCCAAATGATTAGTTGACCAGTGATTGATGAATGATCATCATTATCATTTACAATAACGATAACTTCATTAAACAATATTTTTTCTTTATTCATTCTTCAAGTGTTAAAACATCACTCAAACACACTAGCACTCAACAAGGTCAAATGTTAAAAGAATGCTTTAAAAAAATAGAGTGTTTTTTAGGATTCAAAGTGTCATCATTTTTGGGATGTTTTAAAGTTTGTTGAACGATGACGATGACAAACTGACGATGAGAAATAGCGTGAGAAAACCAAACGACAAAAATGATGCGCGACAGACGAGTTGATTTTTTGTTGTTGTTTTGTTTGGATGTTTTTGACGACGTCCTCAGGCTACAAAATCAAATTTTATTATTTTTTCATTAATATGATTTCATCATTTGAAAAATAACTAGTTATCTTTTATTTAAAAAAACACGCGGGATATTCACAATTAAATTTAATTCAGTTAGTCGGACACTGTGAAGGCAAAAGTGACTGTGGAAAAAAACATTGTTCGTTTGTTCGTTTTTGACCAAAAATGCCAAGTATTTGTACTTGAGATTTGCCTCAAACAAACAAACAAACAAACAAATGTCTTATAATGAGCCTTGTCAACAAGCTGTTTTGTTTTGTTTTGGATGTTATTTGCATTGAAAAAAGGGGATCACATTCACACAACACACACAAACACAACAGCTCATAATGCACCGTGAAAAAAGATGCACGCGACCAAAAAAAACACACAAAGCCAAATATGTTAGGGTGCAAACTTTTTTGTGAAACAACACAGGTCAACTTTCATAAAAAAATGTGGTTTGGTTTCAGCCAAAAAGAATGCGACCATGCTTTTATTTTTTAAGGATTAGAGATTTGATTGACACATTTGGATTAAAACAAAAACTATCGGTACACTTTGAGCAACATGCAACATAGTTAGGTAAACATTTGATGAAATCTCACCCACAAGATCAAATCACAAACTTCTTCAAAAAAGGAAAATGTTGATAAAAAATAAATAATAAAAACAAGACCAGACCACGGCGACGAAAAAAAATTAAGATTAATAAACTTGTTAAAATATGCTGGATTAAAATAGCTTTTTTGGAATGTTGGCTTATCTATTTACTTTGCAATGTTTTGCCGATGCTCTTTTAGGTGATGGCACAATGAAATTCCAATCACACATAAAATTAAGCACAAAAACGTAAAACAATGTCTTTTGGTTTATTTATGAGTATATTTCTTGCAACAAATGCAACTTAAAAACATTGCTGAAGCATATAACAACAAACATCCCATATACAAGCCGCATCCAATATTTGGATATTGGATAACTTTTAGGTGGCTGCTGTTAACAACAACATCATCAAATATGATTAGATAGCAAATATACAAAACTGTTATCATCCACATACACAAATACATACAGAAAACACATTTATAATCAAAATAAAAACCAAATGATAAAATTCCATTAAGGTTTCTCTCTCTTCTTTTTTATCCACAAAGATCAAATTAGAGCAATTTTTTAAAAAAGATAAAATCTTCAAGGATTGAATACCCAAAAAATGATGAAAAAATGCGCAAGTTTACGTGTTCTTACTTTTAACACAAAACAAGTGGAGGCGAAACAAGGTTTCAAAAAAATTAAGCAAATCAAAATCAAATCAACAAGTTAAATTTCAGTAAAAAAATCGATGGTGTTAATTGCATGTTTTATCCTGTTGATGACCCTGATCCAAAATGAAATCAAATTGAAATATCAAAAAAAAAACATTTTTTTCTGTGGCTTCAACAAAATGCAATCCCCCCAGAAAAATGCGTTCAACAAACTAAACAAAAATGTGACTACAAAACATAGCTGCCACTACTAAAAAAATGTGACGTAGAAAATATTCCAAAAACTGGAAACTTTTCCATTATTCTCTCTCCTGAAAAACAACAAAAAAAAAACAAAAATCATTCAAAAAATTTCTTCAGAAATTTCTTTCGGAAAAAAACATCAACAAGAAAAAAAAGAATAAGAACAAGTGTGCAATATGCAAATTACCATTTAGGGGATTCTTTTATTTTTACTGTGTTTTTTGTTGGTGATTTCAGCAACAGCAGCTAAACACATTTTTTCAGCAAGTTATCAAACAGATTATCACTACACATTTTTTGTGTGTGTGTGTTTATTTGATGGATTAATGTTTACACACACAACAACAGGATTTATGAATCTCTGAACTACTATTTGAACTCAGGTATTAACGCGCGAATTTATCTTTTTCTTGTATTTTTTTGGAGTACGAAATAAATGAAATCAAACGATGCCGACTATTTTTTTTGGTTGTTTATTTATTTGGCCGTTGCCTCGGTGATTGACTGGCTAACTGACTGACTGACTTTCTTTGGTTTTTTTTGTTGGTTGGTGGTGATTTAGGTGATTGACTGGTTTATGGTGCGTATTTTTCTCCGTGTGTATGTTTTCTGCAGATGTGATTTCAGTAAGATTTTGGCTCCAAGAGATATGGACAGAAAAACAATAATGCTCAATGACATATTTATTTATGAGAGAATATGGACAAATGATATATTGGTCCATAGACAAATAAGACCAAGACAAATAATAAACAAACTAGCTGCCAACAAAATATGAATGAACGAAATGAAACGTAGATCAAAAACATAGTGAACCTTAACCACAAACAAATTGCTTGATTAAACCAAATTTGTGGTGATTTATTCATTCATTCATTCATTCACTTCATTTGAATGAAAGAATCGGTAAACCGGCAAACATTTATTTATTAGTTAACAAATAACAGAAGCACAAAAAACATTTTAGTAGCTTATCAAAGCATTTTTATTGATTATGATCGATCGATGACAATCAATCAAAATCAATCAACAAACAAAAAACAACAAGCACAAAATAATGTCAATAGTCTCATAAAAACATAGTCATTTGTCTCTGGTTACGTCGCCATTCTTTCCGATTTTTGTCCAGATTTTTCTAATGTTTTGTTTTGCTTATTTAGTTTGACTGATTGCTTACCACTTGTTGTTTATTAAATAAAAAATTTAATGAAGACTACTGCAGTACGCTAAAGAGACAGACAAGCATGCAAACAAGAACTGTCAAAGCAAATATTACAACCAAATTTTTCGCTGACAAAATATCAGGTCAATCAATTTTCAAAACAAAATCATTTTTGGTTCTTTTGACGTCACATTGTTTGCATGATGGTTTCCTTAAATTTGCACCAAACGTGCAGTCAATCACGTATTAAAAAACTCATTCTTAAGTTTTCTTCTCTCTCACTCTCAAGCAGTGTTAATTATTGCCGTAAAGGCAATATACCACACACACACAAGCAAATAAAGAACATAACATTCACACAGGTGTCACATTTGATCTGTTAGATCTTTTTTTAAATTGAGTATTTTTTCAAGGGAATTTCAAACAAAACGACAAAATTGCATATAAAACTTGAAATCTCAGCAAATCTTATTATTATCTTACAAAACAAGTGAGACAAGTCCAATGGCCACACACAAAAAACCAAGTCCAGTTGAAGAGTTAAAACCAACCAGTTTAACCCTTTTGCAGATGATTTGGATAAATCATCCATTTTGGATATTCATCATTTGGACTAAATTCCATAAATGATAATTTTATTTTTTTTTTACTAAAATGGTTATACAATTAGTCGGCAAAGGGTTATCACATGGTGTATTTTGGTGGTTGATTATGGCCAACAGAAAAAAAATATTTCGATAAAACATGTTTTTTTATTATGAACTTTTCAACGCTTTAGTGTTAGATTTTGATAGCCTAAAGGCTAAAATAGCTGGCCACACACACACACATTTTGAAAAAAAACTCTTTCACAACCTTCATCATCATCATCCAAAAAGACAGGTAAACTTCATCATCTTCCTGAAAGCTAAAAAACTGGATTCAAGAACCATTAACCAAACACAGTTGATAACGTAACCACCGATATGTTTTTTGTCGAATAAATATTTTTTTTATTAGAAAAAAGGTTGTGTTTTTGTGGGCAAAAAATCAATTCAAATAACTCAATAAATATAAAATAAAATATCAATAAATTTTACCACGGCAGGTAGGTGGAAACAAAATTTACGATTTTTTTTGTTCAAAATGTGTGCGGTAATCACACATAAAAAATAAATATATTTGGGAAATAATTTATATTTCACAGCGAAAAAAATACCTAAAAAATCTCATAAAAAGTTCACGAAAAATGTTTTTAGGGTTCATTTGAAATTAACAGAAATCTTTTTTTCCGGACTCAAAAAGTCCGATTAATTCTAAATGATTATGTAACATTATTTTATATTTTTGGTTTATAATTTAGCTTTTAAATCCAGGAATATTTTATTAAATTGAGCTTGTGGTCAATAAAAAACAAACAACCAAGAAAAAAGCCATTTTTGTGTGTAGGCCAGAAAAAAAGAGAAATTTGTAATTAACTTGTATATGAAAAAGTTAGTTAGTTAGTTAATTGTTCTTTGGTTTTTATTTATTTATTTTTTGCCTTCTTTTTTGCAGGTAAACGAAATGTGCTCTTTCAACCTGTTGATTGGATTTGGACATTTTGTTGTTTTTTCTTCGTTTGAAAAAGGCTTGATGGATTTTTTCTTCTTTTCGGAATGGTCGAATTATTAATGAATGGTTTACGAGAAAACGAGAAAGAAAGATTGCTTTAACAAGTCCCCCGAAGTGAAAGGTATATTGAGTGTTGTGGGCAGAGAAGGGTTGCTTTCTCTCTCTGTTTCACATTTGGAAATGGGGCTGAGAGATTATCGAAGACAGGACCGAAGACAGTGGCCAAGGCACGGAACAACCAACCAAGCAAGAAAAAACGTGAAGAAAAACGTGCCAAAACCCCAAGACATTTTGGGCTAGCTAGCTAAAACTCGATTTATAATAATCATCATGATCGTCATCACACAATCATCATCTTCAATAGAACAGAGCAGAAAAAAGTATGCCGACGCCGGTGCGGCTAACTAAAACTCCAAGAGAGAAAACCTAACCAAATCAAGCAAACAGAATCAAAACCGAACTATAGCCCCAACAGAAAAAAATCGTTTAAGCAGAAAAACATTTTGCGCTTGGTTTGCGCCAGAGAAAACAACGTTTTGTGTGTGTGTTAATATTTTTTTACGAGAGTAAAACGATTCGCACATACGCAACCAAGCCAGGTTTATTCGTAATTGAGAAAAATCCTGCTCTTGCGAACCTAGCTTGAGGTCTTCAACAAGTAACAAAATACCTTAATAATAATCATCATCATCACCATAATAATCATAATAATCAGCCTAACAGCTTGGGCCTAGCTTGTGTCAATAGGAAGACAACAAAAAAATTGACATTCCGATTGACAAAGAACGTTTGAGCAAGCTTGAGTCCCAAAATTCTATAATTAAGATTTCATAAACAGGGACAAAAAACATATACCGACAAACGTAATAAATGAATGAATGAATCAATGAATCAAATGAAATGAAAATTGAAGAAAAAACATGTTTTAAGGCGTGCGTTAATGTGCATGCATAATAACTGGTCCTGCTGACAACTTGTGAATGATTCATTTATATAAATGAATTTGAATAAAAAAACACCTTGAATGACCCGGTGCTTTTAAAAAAAATTATTGCTGCTGTCAATGTTGACAAGACACAAGACACGTGTGTCACCTGAAAAATTGGATTTTCATGTAACCAATCTCTGTCTATGCGTGTTCAATGACTTTGAAAATTTTAAATTGAATCCTAAAAAAATTCAATTCACAAAAAATTACATTTTTCCTCAAAAAAGTGATTATGCTTGTGTAATCAACCGTTAACGTTTTGGTGGTTTCCTTTTCTTTTGTCACAAAACAAAGGTGCTAACAAGCTAGGTGATATATGACCATTGGTCAGCTGCTGTTACAATCTGCTTTTTTTGATCAAATTAGATATATAAAAAATATCAATCTTAGACATTTTTATAGCTTGGTGTATTCCCTATTTGCTTTCATTCATTCAAACATCAACACGCAAACAGACAAACAAAAAATACAGATTGAAATATGCAGATTTCTCCCTGAAAAAAGGTCGAGCTTAGTAATCTATCAAAGGAAAAAACTAAGGTACAACAAGATATGAAAATAGTGAGGGATATATCTTGTTTTGCACTGTGTGATGAATTATTATTTTTACATAACTACCACCATAATAATAACAACCAACCAAAAAAAAAAATATTGCACACGAGACGGCGTACATGCACGACACCACCAATAGTGATTATTATCAGACCAGAAGTTGGTGTCCAAAGTCCAAAATACAAAAGCTTCTCCAATATCACACAAACTACGTTTTCATGTTCTTGGTTACCACCGAATCAACCAAGCAACCAAAAAGCATCGTTACAAAGAATATAACCTAACAAAAAGAAGAAATTCCATTTCTCTAGCGATCACGTAAGCAACCAACAAGTAGAGAAAAAAATTCCTGTCGTCGTCGTCAACAGCAAATTAATGAAACAAAACCAAACCAAACCAAAAACAAAGGCAGACAAAACAGACATGCAACTTATAGACAACTACTACTAGACCTTAAATAAATAATACACAATTTCCACTTATAATAAAAGTCATAATAAATCATCAACCAAACACACACTGAAACAAAACTACAACCACAAAAAATATAAAGAAAAAATTCAAGATTTTTCCACCAGCAGCATTTTTTCGGTTTTTCCGTACGAGAATAAATAAAAATTTTTTTCTTGGTTTTTCTCACACGTGTGAAATAATTTATATGAAAGTAATGCAGTAAAGCTATTCGTTACAGTATGATTCAACAGGTGTCAATACAAGGAAAAAAGAACTTACCTGTTAATTAACATGTGTCTTCGAAAAAACACTCATTTGTACAACATTGGATATCATTGGATATTGTGTTTTTTGTTTTTTGGTTTGATTAACTATTTTGTTGCCGTGTGAGAGTAGCAGAGCTTGTTGGTTGGTCGTGAGTTTGATTTATAAAAAAGTGGAGGGCGTTTGTAATTGATTCGGCGGCTTCTTGCTTCCTTTTGATTTTCTTCTCTCGCTCTGTTTGTATGTTCGTTCGTTCGTTAAGGAAATTGATTATTAATTAATTAATTAATTGATGATTAATTGATTGATGTTTGTCAAATGTTGTTGTTTGTTGATGATAAATTTTTCATGTGATTATGATTCTGTTCTTAGAATATTATCGGTTATTTGGTAAAAATAGCTTAGGTTAACATTTAGTTGATTGAACTGAATCAAAATCATTGATGAATCAATCAATGTTGTTGTTGTACGATGTTGACAGATGATGAACCACAAAAATACGTTTTTATTTTTAGCATCATTTCCTTTTTTTATATTTATAATTAATTAACAATTAATTATTTTAAGAAGTGGATTTCGCAAATTAATCATCATCATCAACATCTTCAGGTGGATTAATCCAGCCACAAACCAAAGCACAGTTCATTGAATTAACAAACAAACACGAATAAATCTAATGTTAAACAAGTAAAAAATTTCTTAATCTTTCAATGATCAAATTCACACCTTGTTGTTGTTGTGTTTTAGTGTGTTGGAAGATTATGTGAAAATGTGGTTGCGGTGGCAGGATTGATTGTGGGCGAATTATTATTATTATTTATGATCATCATTGACGACGACCACCACCAACAACCACAATAATCATCAATAATAAATAAATAAATAATACTTTGTCATCATACACTCACAAACACACAAACCAATTTGTACGACGATGATTATTAAATAGAAACAAAACATACACAAATAAACAAAAACATTGACCACCAATATTGAAATTGAAAATTAATTTTTATCAATTATAAATTAATATTCATCATTCATGATAAATGAAAATTATTCACCAGGACGACGATGACAAAGACGAGAAGATACCACCAAAATGGTTGATGACACATACACACACAAAACAGACAGATTTATAGACCAGAAATTAAATTTAATTAAATCAAGAATTGATCGTTTCTGAAACCTTGGTAACTAAGCGTTTTTTATTTCTGGATAATTTTTTACAATTGATTTACTTGTATTTTTTGCTATTAACTTTTACCGAAATTTGGTGGTGAAAATTCACTCTGACTGCTAAATGACTGACTGACTGGCTGATAGTGTGCACTGTGTCTGTCTGACAAACTAACAAACAACAAAATTATTTTATTTTTTTCTCTTCTCTGATTTGCAGATCTTTTTCTCTCTCCCTCCCTCCCTCTCTTTCTCTCTATCAGTTTGTAAAGGAACACAGTGAGTGTGATAGAGTAAAAGAGAGAGAAATGGGCGGAGGATGAGGAGATGAGATCCAATTTAGCAGCCAATCAATATTGCCCAAATTCCTAATACATTTTCAATGCTTGGTACAGGTATTCACAATGTTATTACGGACTGTTTTACAGCAACTGTTTTTTATTATCTTCTCTCTCTTTCTTTATGTTCAATAGAACATGAGATGGGCAAAAAATCCAAGTAAATTTGTTGCCATAATGGCACTAGTCCCACCATTCAAAACCAATCATGCCTTAGGGACCATTATGGCAACCTTTCAATTTCACCTTCAGCTTTTTTTGCCAGTGTTTGCCCAGTGTTTCACATTCAATTTTTGTAGTTGGTTGAGCCATGCCGCTAGCAATAATAATAATAATAATTATTATTATTATTTGCTAAGCAGAGAAGAAAAAAATTTATTTTATTAGCACGGCTTCAAAAAAGGAGGCAAAATTGAATTTGCTTCATGTTCTCCACTATGATCATCTGCTACGAATGCTTAAGAATTCGGGTCCAAGTTCAAGGAATCATTCAATGGTTTTCAGTTCATTCAATCATTTATAAACGCATGTTTGACCTTTGACCAAAGTTTTGATTTTAATTTGATTATATTTATGAGAAATAGATCTTTTAGATGACATATGGACTAATCATTACACAAGCATCCTTTCTCTCTCTCTTTCATACACACAAATAGAAAAAAGACAACTCATTTACTTTCATTTCCTTATGTGAGAAAACACGCTTTTGAATTAACGAAATTATTAAAAGAAAAATACTTGAATGTTGAATGATGATAATTGTTCGTCATTTTTTTCTTGTTCAAGGGTTTATTCACAAATTGACACATATCACGTGTTGATTGATCATCATCAAATGAATGAATAAATGGCATATAATATCTCTACTTGAATTATAATTAAATTTAATCATTGTGTCATCACGTGCTTGTAGATGATGATTCAAAATGGATGAATAACTGGTTGGTTGGTTAGCCAAACTGGCCAAGCAGCACGACCACCTGTTGAATCATTCTTTAATTGAATTCTTCTTCTTGGTAAATTTTAAATCAATCAAAACAAAACAAAAGTGATTTGCGCAATTTAAATTGAAATAAATGAAATTCAATCAATAAAATTAATAAATAAACAATTTGTCTGGATTTAGCTAAACGGTGGCAAAAAATGATCTTCAATGTGGATTTTATATAAACATAAACAAGCTTTATTTTATTATTTTCCTTGTTCAGGAATTTCCCAAATAATCAAACAGCTGCTGTTGATGTTGTCTGCTATTGACTGATTGATTTTAACTGGCTGGCATTCAGAAAAAATAACCAAAAATATATTTTTCTTAGGATATTTATTATTTAGGAAGTTTAGCTTGATTCCGATTAGATCATTTTTTTTGGTTTGGCTGGCTGGCTACAACAACAAGAAAAAAATTTGGGGAAAAATCACCGAAAATATTTTTTTGTACTTGAAATTAACAACTGGTCTTAACTTGTATATTTATTTCATTAGAAAATAGATAAATCGTTATTAATAATAATCGCTTATTTAAAAAATCGGTATCAGCCTAAAGCAGCAGTCACAACAACAACAACAAAAATTGCGCAAGACATTTTTTTAATCTTTTACTTCCGTTTTTTGTATAACATAAATCAGGGTTAGGGCCAAAAGGGTCAAAATCAAATATTTTTAGGGAGGGGGATTGTTTCTGGAATTTGATTGCTTTGTGGGTATATTTGCACTCGGTAAACTTTAAAAAAACCATTAAATTATTTTTTTGGCAGCAAAGAAAAAAACAAGGGATTTAAAAAATAAGGTAAATCCTTTTGTTTTTTTTGATGGTCCAAAGAAAATATGCGCTCACATGTTTTAAACATGATCATTTGTGTTAAACCACCACCAAAACAAAATATTTGAGAGGTTAAGAACTGGTTCGATGTTTTCCATGTGAAACCATGTGATGATGATGGTGTTTCCAATCATTAAAAGTTATTATTATTATTATTATTAAATGACAGCATAAACAACCATTCAGCAGCTGCATTAGAAGCAGCAACAACAGTACCGAAAATCAAAGAAAACCAAACTAAAAAAATCAAATCAAAAATCGTTGATGATGATGTGTCGATGGTGATTAGGTTTGATGGTGATAAATGATAAAATGTAGAAGATTTTTTTAAAAGAACATACATTTACAATCATCTTTGCAGAAGCATTTAGAAACATCATAAAGCATCAGCAGAGAGAGCAGCTATCAATAGATAAATCAGTGAGAGAGCTAGAGAGTTTCACTCTTGTCCTTAATCAATTAGGTTGTTAATTAGCTGAAAATACTGAAAAAAAACTGAACGAGAAGTCAAGCAAATATATATTGGTATTAAATGTCCTTCAATGATTGATGAGATGTGATTCAAAGCGCGCTAATTGAAATCACATTGTGCACATTAAAAAGCCATTCGTGTCTGTCACCCTGCGACATCATATGAAAAAAGAAAACGAAAAAGTCTTCCCTTTTACCACAACAACAACAACGATAATTGAATTAATTGATCAAGTTAATTGTGATAATCTCATCAATATTGATTAGAATATTTGAAGGGAAAAGTTGTTGATCAATGATAATCATCATCAACATCAGCATCATAGACTGAAATTGAAAATTATTATCTGCCTATTATAGCATCATCATTTAACCACCATTTGAATCATTTGAGAAAAAAATAACTTGGATTAACCAAAAATAAAAGAAATTTAAAATTACAAACATGCTTGCCATAATCAACTCTTAATCATCATCATCATCATTATCAAATTGAATGAACATGAAACTGGGAACATTAGCTGGAATTATCGTCATCGCAAAATCTCTATAGAATGAAATGAAGAATTTTTTTGGACAATGGGATCCTTTAAATGATCATCGATTTAATAAAAAAAACATCGATGTACCTTGATTGAGAATCTTCATCGTGTTTTCGCGTTTGTGAACTGCTAAATAAATTGTGATCGTGTCCACCAAACAAAAACAAAAAACTACCACGAACACGTGGTCGATTACATATAAAGTTATGGTTGATGAAAAATTCAAAAAAAAGATAATATTCAATTAAATACCTGAAAAAATGTTGTATTTTTAGACATCTGTTTTTTGTTTAGAATAATTCATTTTTGTGAAGGTTGCCAAACAACACACAAACTTGAAAGTGAATTATTATACAATTGTTGGCCATTTTTTTGATTTATTTCTCCCAAACAAGAATTATTATTTATGAGCTTATTTTGCTGGTGAATTTCACTTTTTTCTTAGATTTTTTTCTGTCAGAAGCTATGTTTTTTAAAAAAAGATCTGGTCATCAATTTTCTAGTCGAGCATGCGTGCAAAATGTCCATCATTCCAGAAAAAATATTCAATCAAAATATTTTACACACTAAATCATATTTTTTATGGAAAAAATTGAATGAAAAAATACAGATTTTTTTTCGTTGAAGACCAGATTGTTTTGAAATGCGTGCGTAATTTGTGCGATTCAATTAACGCGCCGCGCGAGCTTTCTAGTTTGCGCACTCTCGCGCAAACCATTTAACCTTAATATTTAACCTTTATTAAATAATATTTACAGGCTCTCTCTTTTTCTGTGTGTGTCAATCTTTTTTTGAGATAGAATGATTTAATTGAATGAACAAGCACACACAGATGTTGGTTGAGCATGTTGTAGGAAACCATTTTTTCCGCCATGATTAGTAACCATTTGAGATTGTGTCTATATGATTGATTGGTCCATTAGGAATCATCATTTGTTTTTAACTAAAGGTGTTTGCTGGTTGCTTGGGTCATATAGAATCGTGCAACATCAGCCACAGCTTGCGCAGCAGTTTTTTAACAAACCAATATTGTACAACAAACAACTAGCGCAAAAAGGAAACCTTATGCTTACCAAAAAAAGGTCCCAGACACAATGTTGTATATTGTCTAGTCTAGTCTGGACTAGCTTGCTTGTTCTTCATTGGTGGCACAATTAGCACAGCAGACACAAACTGATTTTTGTAGTTGAAGACAAAATTGACCCTGTTATTTCATTCTTGTGGTTTTTAGGAAACCATTTTTGTTCTGGCTGAACAATGAACAAAAAACCATTATCCTTGTGTGGCCAAATGGTGGTTTGTTGTTAACCAGAAAAAACATTATTATTGTTGTTCAATGATCATTTAGCCAAACAACAAACAACAACGCCTTCAAGCCAAATTGAATCATTAATGATGATGTCTATTGAACAAATATTGCACATAACACAACCATCATCATCGAAATATGGTGAATAATACAAAAAGAATTTTTCAATTGTCGTTTGGTTGTCTTCGTGACCATATCATTTCCGTCATTTTTTGGCTGTTTTTGAACAACAACAGATTTGACAAACAGACAGACAACTTGTTGAGTCATTATAATCAATTATAAACAGTTTAATATTCAATTAATTAATTAATTAACCATTATGATGATTCATCCAATGATGTTTGTTTTTCAGCAAAATATAACTGGACATTGTTCATTGACATTGGTCATTAAAATGCGTCAAACTATGATCATAATTCTTGAAAAGATCATTTGACTTTGACCACTTTGACCATAACGAATTTTACTGTTTCAAAAGAAGTTGATGAAGTTTATTATGGCGTGTTCAATCTTCAAGCATACGGCACATTTTGGCCACACCGAGAGAATGAGCTGACCAACAAAACAACCAAAAAAACTGCAGTCAATTTAGCTAGAAATGTTCATAAATTGACATTGACCAAATGTGACCATTTTAGTGTGTGTGTCCATGACCGGGTCGAATGTGAAAATGGTTGTCCAAGTCGTTGTCCAAAGTGAGTCTGTGTCTATTGAGTGATCATAAATTGTCCAAAACCAAAAATGACAACAACAAAACACAATTCTTCAACTTTGGGATTTATGAGCCAAGAAATAAAATAAAAGAGAAATATTTACAGCACAGCCTTCACCTGAAACATAAAGTTTCCAAATGAAAAGTTCATGGCTCATAATAAAGTTAGCTCTTCTATCGACCTTTTTTTCCTCACGAGGATCATAAACACAGCATTTTCATATTTCTTTTAGATATCTTTCATTGAACAAAAAAGGGTTCTTATGGTTGTTATGATCACCAACCCTTGTTATCACCGTTGTTTATGATAATAACAATAAATTGCCGGTTACAAAGAAAGAAAATCTCCACCAGGAAGAAGACAGCAGAGGACACCAAAATAGAATTTGTCATCTAATTTATTATCATTTTTTTTAAAAAAAGGGGAAGAAGATATCGTTTGAAAATTGATATGTTGACACACACAAAAAGGGGTAAATAATAAAGTATCATTTTTTGAAAATAAAATTGAAAAAGGGTGAGCATACAAAAGAGAGAGAAAGGGTGCAATAAATTATTGGTTCGATCACCTGCCATTGTCTGTTTGTGTATGATTAGTATTTTCCTATCGTTACCTGTTGATTATAAAGGACTTTTTTCCTATAAATAAGCCGACTTGTTCAATCCGTTAGTCACTCTTCTTCCTTATTATTGTCAACTTTTTGAAAGGGTTATTCAAAAAATATATCAAATTACCAAAAACCCTAACGGACCTAGAGACCTAGAAAAAATAAGAAAAAATCAAAGGTTTCGGTTCGTTATGAAATTTGATATGATACAGGGACATATTTTTCTAGGGGCCATAAGTCAAAAAAAAATGGTGAATATAAATTATAAATTGTCAAAATATACTTGAAAAGAAGAAGCTTGTTCAGGTATTTTTTGCTAGGCAAATCAAATCGATTGTTTTTGGGGTTCTCTATATAAAAGTACGTTCTCTAAATAAATAAACACGTGCTTGAGTATTTCTTTTTGTTCATCATCTGCACATTTCTTTGTGTGAGTTTTAGTATGACATTTTCAAGTGCTGGTGAAATCTGGTGCCGTTGGATTTCTCCGAAACAGGAATACAAGAAAGAACGTGCGCAAACTTACGCACGAGCAAGCAAACTAACAAACAAACAAATAAACAGCAAGATGTGTCACACTAAGCAAATTTTTATTATTTGTTGGACATTGTTTTCCTATTGTGTTTTTTGTAGTTAGCTTTAGACAGCTTTTTTTGGTCGGTTTGGTCGGAAGAGAGATCTCGTGGCTTGGTGGCAAGCTGGTGCCAGTTTGTGCAAACAAAACCAAACCAACAACTAGCTCTGACAATCATGTTTTTTTGCTGTGTCTGTAAATGACATTTCCATCACCATCCAATCAAACATATTTCATAATAGATGGCTTTTGTTCAAGTGTGCCCAAACACGATTTACAACGATGACAGAATCATCGTTTTTGTTTTGTTATTTCGGTGATGTTTTAAGCACTCTCTCACTAAAAAATGTAATTTTTCTTCAACAAAACATGTTGGTTTTTAAAAAACAACATTCATAATTTATAATCATAATGTTCGTCATTTTTGCGCATTGTTGCGCATTCTAAAGAAAATTATATACACACACATAAACACACCAGGACCAAAATAAAGGAGGAGGATACAGCAAGCTTTATAAGCCACATTCTTTAGCTGAAAAACAAACAAACACTTCAGCAAAAAATAAAATCAGAAGAAAAATAAACTAATTAGATCTTGTCAAGTACAACATGCGCAGCAAGCAAGTGGCTAGGGCCGAACACTATTCTTTTCTTAAACAAACATAAGGTTATTTATTATTATTCCCCTTAAAAATTGAAAAAGAAATCAATCTCACCCAGACTAATTATTAAGTCGCCAAAACCATCTCACCAAACACCAGACCTCCGACAACAACAAAAATGAATAATTTTTCTTTCTTGGTGCGCACACATTGCGCAGCAAGACTCTACCTGGCTACGGATCTTATCCTGTTCAGTCTCCTAAGGTCCATTGTGTGTGTGTTTTGCATCATCCGGAGATGTTTTTGGCCACCTAATCATTAAAAATAAATCTCTTAAAAAGACCTAGGCCGTGGTCGTGAAGGCTAATCACGAAGGACGGATCAGGCTGACAGGAAGCAGCTATCATCAGCAACAAGTGCTGCTTCTCGAATCTTTTCCAAAAGAAAACTACAAATCTTCAGCATGCTTTTTGATTTGATTTGATCATATCTCTATAACCATCATTATTACATAATAATAATCATAATCATTTTAATCATTAAAAAAATATCGTACCATATGGATATGATTTAGCAATCATAAAAAATGGTTTCTCATGATTATCTTTCAGAAATTATCCATAAAAAAACAAGCAAGCATCATGATTTCTTTTTATTTGGTTGTTTGGAGGTGTGGTGAAACATGCGCAGCAATAACCATGTTATTATTATTATATTATGGACCACAACTTAAACAAACAAACCCAAAGATAAATATCTAAAAAATATGAATTTTCATAATTGTTAATTACTAGTTTTGATTCGCTATAAGTGAACCACACATACACGAAATTTAAACCAAGCCACGCAAGTTTTTTAAAAAACAAAAAACAAATACAATAGAATCTCAATGACTGATCTAGCTGCGCCAGTTTTTTTTCTTTCTAAGTTATCCATTATCAATCTTCATAAATGTCAAATTGGGCGAAGCATTGATCCATAATTAATAAACATTTTTTTTAAAAAAAAGTAAATAATTCATAATGGTCTTGGTTTATGATTAATGATGATCAGAAACTTTTGAAAGATGGTTCCGAACTTGGTTTTTTATTTAAAACAAACATTCATTTTTATTAAAAGCAATTAATTAAAACGCCATAGCAAAAAGCAATAAATGTCAATCAATCAATTTTAAAAATATTGATTCAATAGAAAAAACAGGGAGGTGTTATGGTTGCGCCAGTTATGCTGTGTGTGGGCCATTTCAAACGGCAATCATCACCAGAAAGTATATTTTGTCATCACCAGTCACCATCAAATTTCTTTCATTTGGTGTGATTTTGAATTAAAATCAATTTGAAAGCTTGCTGCGGCAGCTTCCAACTTCTCACTCACTCGGCTTCAAGTGAAAGAATTTTTATTACAATTTCTTTCAAATAAATTTTTGTTTTGGTACATTGTAATAAATAAATAAATTGTTGAATATAAATGAAAATAAAAATAAATAAATATTCTTGGCTTGCTGTGAATAATGCTGCGTTGCTCTCCAAAAAAAAAATCAAATCAAATCAAATCAAAATCAAAAAAATCGATGATGGCAGCCGCAATGGCCAAATTGAATTATGGCCAAGCCACTAAAATGTTTTATAAAAAAAGTGCTCGTGTGCGGCCAACACCAGAAAAGGTGCGTCAAAAAAATCAAAATAACGTGCCAAGCGGCATCAATCGCCAATGGCCATCTCTCTCTCGCTCTCGTCATCAAACACATCTTTTTTGAATTTTGTGTGTGTTTTCCAGGATTCCTGCTGAGCTTTATAACGCGATCAAACAACAAAAATAATATGCTTTCAAGAGTGTTTCCACACAGCAGATTTACAAAACAAACAACAACAAAAAAACTATATTTTTTCGTTCCAAAAAACAAGATTAAAGAAAAGATTTTGATCTAAACACGCGCTATAAGCACGCGTTTTGACGTTTTTTTCATTTCATTCATCAAAGAAGAAGGGTAATTTATGATACAGGAATCAATCCATTCAAAAAACACAAACGAAAACAAAACAAAATTAAAGATAAAAATCTTTAAAAAAGTTTCATTTCAACATTTTTTATTATTGTTTTTCTGTGTGCTTCAAGAATTCGAACGTTTTGGCCATGATCATTGTGGTGGTTGACAACGACAAGAAAAAAACATCTGCTTGTTGTTGAACAGGCAATATCCGTTATTATGAGTGTGTTTGTGACACGCGCAAACTTAGATGGGTATTAAACTTGGATGGTTGTTAAAACAAGACAAATTATTGTTGTTTACCTGGTGTTTGTTTACCTCGGTGATTGAAGATGATGATTAGCCATTTACCAAACAATGACACGTTTTTTTATATTCATACTAATTGTGTTTAAGCAACAGAAAAAAAGCTGATCACAATCTCACAATTTGGTTATTTGATCAAGAAGATAATATTGCATGAAACACAACACACAACACACAATACAAACCAACACAGTTAATTTCCTTTTATCTTAATTGGCTAATTTGCTTTTTTGTTTGTTAGCTCAAATTAGATTTATGGTTATTTGCATTTGTTGTAAGATCACAATCACAATCACAATGAAAACCCTGAAGAGAGGATCACTATTCAATTCGGGGGAATCGAAAAATATCCCTCTCTTAATTTGAATTTGATATCCTGATAAGTTTATTTTAAACATGTTTTAAGGTGTGTCTGTGTGGGCGTTTTGTACCGAACACAGTCACTGTGAATGTGTCTGTGTCTGTGTGCCTGCAAGCAAACTTAATCAAGCAAGCTTGCTTCGTGTGGCTTCACACCGCAGCAACCGCAGCATGCACCGAACGAAAAAAGTGTATAATGTCATTTAGTTTGTGACAGTTTTCTTTCTCGCTTTCAGTCTTCTTGATTGACTCAGTCTTGACCAATGTCAAAAATGAATAGCTGGCCGCTGGCCAGTTTTTTCTGAATAATAAAATGAAGATTTCAAAAAAAAACAAACTGACCAAACGCAATTGAGACACACAACGAACGCGCTTATTCCAATGCAATTTTTTAGTGCAATAAAATAAATAAAATATCTCTAAATATCTCTGGTCTAAATAGACTTGTTATTTTAATGTCACCTTGTATATTTCTTCGTTGTTCCGTTCGAACTTTGAACTCCGAACAACGTAAGAAAAAAATTTTAATTTAGCCCAGGTGAAAATCTAAAACATTTTTTCTCTGGTTTGGTTGTTTATTTGTTTGTAATTAACAACAGCTAAAAGCTGAATAGAAAAAAATTGGAAGCCAGCCAGGTAAAATGAAATGATGTTGTTCAGCACATTCCAACAGGTTTTCAACAAGTGTTCAACAAATCTAATGCTTCTCTCCCTCACAAAACGAACGCGAAAAAAAACAGTGTAGGTTGGAATATATTTTTATATTAAATAATTTTCTAGATTACACAACAGTCTCGCTCTCTCTTTGGCCTTTGACCGCTATATTCGCCCACGATTATATTTGTCTGTTTCGAAACCCAAAAAACCCTGTTCCACAAGGCCCCAGCCTCCTTAGAAATATTCATCATTCTCTGTGGCTTTTTTAGGAAAATAATAAATT
Organism: Tragopan temminckii; assembly: GCA_028571105.1. Classification (NCBI taxonomy): domain Eukaryota; kingdom Metazoa; phylum Chordata; class Aves; order Galliformes; family Phasianidae; genus Tragopan; species Tragopan temminckii. Next base: position 24,129 of record JAOWBP010057158.1, read on the forward strand.
AAATTAAGAAAAGAAATAGACCCAATAGTAATTGTAAGTAAATCTCCGGTTGCTTTTAATTGATCTTTTTTGTTCATTAATTAAAATATTTCCTTTGTGGTGTAATTTGTATTTTGGTGCATGAACCTCGCCTTGAAATGTGATATACCAGACAAAAAAGCAAACAAAACGACCCTTCGAGCTTTTGTTTGATAACGGAACTATTCATACTCACATTTTATTGAGGCAACATCTTAAAATGAAAACCTCGAACAAAAATAATAACTTGTTGCTAACCAAAACTAAAACAATCTTTTGGTTTTTTGGTGTCGAATGATCATCATCATCATCATTGACCCTGAATATAATTATTAAAAAAATTGATTGATTGGTTATTGATTGATTGTTTATTAAAAAACAGGAAATCCAATACTTTTGTTTCTTTTATTCATATCTCTCGCACGAACCGCACGCTAGTTTGATTAAATTTAAAAAATAAATAGATTTCCAATGAATGTAATCTAATAATAATCAAACCAAACAAATCAATTCAGATCCAGACAGCCAGATTAAAAACCAAAGAAAAATTTGGCTAAAAAAGCAATCCGAACAACCAGAAAAATATAATAAATTTCAATAACAAGAATTTTCAAAAGGAAAAACAGATGGTTTCAAATTTCTATGGCCAATTATAATTAATTAAAAGCTACAAAACCGAAAACAACAAAACCTTTTTGTTGTTAAAGACAAAAGCCAGATAATTAATTTTGTTTTTTGTTGTTGTTGTTTCATTTGTATTTTGACATATGAACTAGTAACCAAGCAAGCAAAGGTAATCGTAATTTTGACCTCGCGACCTGTTAGACCTTGTGGCAAGGTTTATCAGCTACCAGCCAACCAAGCAAGCCAAGCAGCAGTCTTGGCAACAAGCCACCAAGAACAGCACCTTGTGCAATGTTTTTTAAAAAAAATATTTTATTTTATCACTGATAATTTTGGAGCAATCATTAAAAGACAGTGAATGAATGATTGAGTGAGTGAATGCGATAATTAACCTAGCAGCCAAAAACCAACCAAAAAACAAGAAGAATCGTTGAGCAAGACTCGTGCTGCAGCAAAAACAAATTAATGAACTTTCTCACTAAAAAAATTCTTTATCATAAAATTTATCAATGTTTCTAGTCTTGTAACAACAGAAGATTGTTCAATTTGATAATAATAAAAACTTTTATTTTTGGAAATTTTGTCGTAAAGGTCTGTTATCTTTTTTCTATTTAAAAAAGAATTTCCAGGTAGCCAGGATACAAGCTCGTGCTATAGCTCGTTGTCCAATTAAGATAACCCCAATTTGACCCCGCAAAACATGGGAAAAAACAACAGAAAAATGAACAAAAATAACGACCGGAAAAAGGCATTTTTCAAAAACTTTTTTTTTGCAAATTCTTCTATTTTTTATAACCAAGCAATTATATTCAAGAAAAAAATTCTATGAATGAATCAAACAAAACGTGTGAAAAAATATGTAAATCAAAGCTCTCTCTATCACAAAAAACCTTTTTTGATCATCAAAGAAAGAAGACCGACATTTTATTTTGTATCGGCCACAAATTATCAACCAAAAAAGAAGCTAATAATCAACAACACAGCAATATTCGGCATATTTTGAATAGAATGGATTACAAATATTACCTGTTATTTTTTGGATGCCAGCGTTTTTCATTGTGCACCAAAAAACAACACGTTTTTCAAGGTACCAAAATGGTTCAAAAGTTCACCCAAAAAACACAGGTAAATTATAAAGCACCCAAAACTGCCTTTGCAAACCTTGAATTATCATCATCATCATCATCTCTTCATCATCAACCGGCACCAAACAACAACAACAAAAAGAATAGCTTGCGCAGCCAGGTAGATAATTTGTTAGGCGTTCCTAAATCATAATAATAAATAAAAAAAGGTGCGAGAGACTTATTGTTTGGACCAAGAAAAAAAGTTTTCAAATAAGTTTTGTGTGTTTAATTGCTAGGTGCTATTCGTTTTGACCTTGGTCTATTCTTCCAACCATTCAAGCGCAAAGAACTTAAATTATTAATTGACATAATTATTGACTTAATTAGTATTCTTCTTTTATGGAAAAATCATTATTAAAAA
>JAOWBP010057275.1:0-41160 GCA_028571105.1 Tragopan temminckii
ATTTAAGTATTTTGAGGCCCTATTTTAGTGGTGTAAAGAAGCTAATTTCTGCTTCAATCTATGCAGGATTAAGTGGAAATCTCCCCTCCATCACCTTTGCAAAAAAATGTTGTTTTCCTACTTGTAATTATACTTGTTGTGCTGAAATGGTGATGGAAATGTGAATAAATTAGTGTAAAACCGTGAGAGGGTTGAGCCAAATGGGAGTGATTTGACTTGCATCATAGGAGCATGAATTTATCAGCGCTATCTGGAAAAGAGCCTCACTTCACTCCAATGTAATGACAGCTGAGAACCGTACAACAGGTCTTCCCTGCGAGGCAGCTGATCCTATACAAATTCTCATGAGATGGTTTAAAACCAAAGCAAGTGCACTCATGCATCCTTTTAGCTGTGATTTTTTTTTCAGAACTGATTGCTGTTCACTGATGATTGTTCAGGATGGGAAACAATGAAACTTGCAAATCCCAGCATCCAAAGTGAGGCAGACAGTGGCTTTTAGAGACCTGAGTAAGAGTTGTTTTGAACAACAAAGTGAAGGTAATGAGAAGAAATGCAGCAAATAGCAGTGGCTCTTCAAGAACAGTTTGGGGTGCCTGCACCTGTAAGGTTGGTAATGTGAAGCACCAGCTCCTTCATTGCAGCATTCTCACAAGTGTCTGTTTACTCCTCGAAGTCAAGCTTGCAGGGGCCGGTTGGCAACCTTTCAAGAATTGCAAGCACCCTCCTGCTCCTGGTGGATGCTGTCAGAGCTATCTTAGTTCTGTCTTTATAAAACGTGGGAGTGGAGGGGTAGATTGTTTTGGACTTGATGAACTTGAAGATCTTTTCGAACTAAAGTGATTGTATGATCATCGGTGCTTTGCACCAGAAATCTTTTGGGATACTTGCTACTGGATATGGGAATTATAATATACCTGCACATCCTAGGAAAAGATGTTGTCATATTAATATAGGCGTAGGCCTGTGCTGAAGCATATAGTTTTGCACAAGTCAATTCAAAGTGATTTTCATTGTCTGGTATAGGCCTTCACATCTATAGGAGCTTCAAACTCCAGGTGGAATTTTTTATTTCCATTACCAGGTGTGACAGCGTTGTGTGTTCCACGAGAAGTTCTCATTGTGCACTGGTGCTGTTCTTTTTGTTCAAAGCCAGCAGTGCGAATGTGCCCCTTTGCACTTCCTTTTTTTTCCTCCTCAAGCCAAGTAACTTTTAGATGCATTTTGGGCTAATGATGACCATTCAGTGATAATGACTGTAAAGCTCTGGTAGTGTGCAATTATACAAGTGTATTCATTAAGTGGAATGCAACGCGTATTTTTGGATGTCTCTTTTGTTCTGTTTCCTTTGCTTTTTCCCCTCTTTTGCTTACATTGTCTTTGGATGGATTTATTTCCTTCATTTGGTATGTGGGAGGGCCTCCATTGCTAGATGTGATTCTTTTTGTAGGGAGATTTGCTCTTCAGCAGAGTTTGCAGATACAGTAATTGCCTTGCACATGGCAGCAGCCTCTTTGTTGCTGCCCTGACTGTGACAGGTTTCATTTTTGGCTTGACTTTGAAGTTCTGAGTTCTCGTTTCTTAGAGATTTGTGGGGTTTTTCCTTTTTTCTTCATTATTTCTTGTAAGTTCCTATCCATATTCACTTCTTGTCACTGCCTTTGCAATGGCTGGTTGCAAGAGAGATTTGGGGTATTATAAATAATAAAACAGAATGCGACAGATCTCTTCCTTGTTTGGTTCCATAGGGCTCTTGGGAAGCAGCATTCTATTAATTCTCTTTGTTTTGCCAGTGACACGAGGAGGAGGGGGATGGCCGTGCATCATTAAGGGGATGGTGTTGTGGTGTTTCCGTTGGTGTTGTCTCGGTCTGTTTGTGTTGGGCAGAGTGGCGTGAGTTTTCCAGCCCTTAACAGGATCGTTGTGGAAGCAGTTCATGTCTGTTAGCTGTGAACAGATGGTAATGTGTTATTTTTGGCATGGAGAATGGAAAGGAGACCTCACGTTGCATATGAATAGACATCTCCGGGGATTGTCCTACCGAAATGAGGATGCGAAAGTAAAAGCAGAGTGAAACTCACCTGGCGTTTTGTGCCCTCCTTTGTGTAGGACTTCACCCAGTCCTGGGTTTCTCTGCTTATTTGTTCTAGGCAAGCAAAAATATGTTACTTGTAATTAGGAGAAAGAATTAGAGATCTGTTCAGTAGTTGGGCCAGCAAATTGAGTGGAAGACATGAGCTGTGTTACAAGAGTCAGGCTTGTTATGTCATTTGGGTTGTTGGGATTAGTGCAGTTGGGACTGACTTGTATTTGCTGCAGTGTAGAGCTGCACTTAAAAACAAAACAAAAAACAACAAACCAAGCTGCAGAAAGCCCTTCAGGCAAACCCAGGGAGTGAAGGACCAACCTCAGCTCAAATTGGGGTTCTTGGACATTTAGAATGAGGAGATTCCATCTTAGGAGTGAATGAGTGCAGTGAGCAGGTGGAGGAAATCTGAAGAGTTGGGGAACTAAGAGAAAATGCATGCTGTGTGGGATGTGTGTAGGTTTATGTGCTCCATTGCTGGACTCTGAGCACAAGGTGACAATCCTCTTCTGTATCTTTCATATGGAAGCAAAGCGTAAACTGTGAGAGAAACAAACATCGGAGAGCTTTTTATTTCTTTCTGTTTAACAACTTGTGTTTGGCTCCAAGTGCCAATCACTAAAACTCCCCACAGCTTTCTCCCAGGTCAAGGAATTAAGGATTTGTGGGCAAATGGGAAGCTCTTTGTATTATGGTGGCAGCAAGTCCAGCCCAGAGCTGAGTGCCTGTTCTCCTGCACAAAGCCTGGGAGGTTCTGAGACGCTTGTGCTGCCTGGTTCCCTGTCGTGCCTTAGCTGTCTGGCTTTTAGTTTGTTTAAATAAGACTTGACTTGCAGCATGAGAAAATTGTTTCTTGGATGCATTTTTAATGAGCTCTTCTGCAGCTGGTGGGACCCAGAGGTAGCCAGTTCTTTCTGCTCAGTGCTGCTGATCCTTGTCAGAGACATTTGACAACACTTGAAAAACCATCAAAAATGCCGATTCTAACTTCTGTTTTTAATTCTGAATGTTGTGCAGTGGTAGATTGGGTTAATTTTGAGTCACTGCCACTTTGGCGTTGCATTGTGCGTTTCTTCACAAAGCTGATGCAGTAGCAACTGTTTTCAGGCCAGATCAGACTGACTAATTGCTAAGACACTGTTGTGTCAAGCATCTGAGGAGGCTGGCTCTGAGGCTTGCCTTCAGCCTTTTCCTAAGAGAGCAATTACATTGGATCTCGCTCTTTGGACAAGTGCTGCTCTCTTACCATGCCCTGTCAGGCTCTGAGCAGGCATGTAAACAGGGTCGTGCCGTGCATAAAGCAGCTTTTTGTCATGAAGACCACTTAAATACAACAGCACTTGGTACGTGCAGTGTCTGTATTAGATTTAGACACGGGTCTGTCTGCTATTTTTGTGGCTCACAGGCTTAGGAGCAGAAGCCTTCTGCTTTTGTCTTTTCATTTTCCAGATTTAGGTGAAGAATCACTTTCTCCCTTAAGGTGTGTTGACACAGGCTCTGAAGTCAGTGAACCTTCCCAGTGATCTCTGGATCACGCAGTGCAACCCTGTGAAAACTGCTGGCAAACAGAGGTAGCAGTCATTACTTCCAGGGGCCACAACATCTAACCTCAAAGCAGAATGATAAAGCTCTCCCTGACCTCTGGATCTTGAAGACTAACAGCAGTAAGACTGCACCTCCCTGACCCCAGCGTCAGTGGAGAGCCGCAATCCAAAGGAAATCCTTTGGAAAGTTCCTCTCCAACCCAGAGGAAGAAGTTAGGATGCCTCGCCTGCCTGGCACCAGCCATCCTGTGCTGCAGCCTGCAAGGCAGTGAGTTTACCCTGTAGAGATGATTCAGTAGGAGACGTTAATAGAATAAGACTTGAAGGAAGAGTTGTGCTTGGGGTTTGCAGGAAACTTGAAGGCTTTGTTGGTCAGGAGTGGCAGAAGTGCCTTTCTGAAGTTAGATGGAGAAAGCTGGGTCAGAGGTGTCTGCCTTGGGGTAGGTGAAGCTTCTGCACTGCTTGCTGGTCTCAGCTGCAGCTGTGAGGAGACAGGGCAGTGCTTCACAAAAGCCTGCACAGTACATCACTGGGCAGGTTCATGTGCTTTCTCTGAGTTGTTCTGTTCTCACTGAGCCCAGACTGACAGTTCCAGCTATTGTTTCAATGCTGTGCAGATAGTCTTTGTGTCTCAAAGTGGGCTTGAGATTTTAACAACAGTTACTTCTGCAAGAGCTGAGATCTCTTGGTGCTCATGCAGAACCTAAAATGTCAAGGCCCTTGGGAAATAGCAAGCTTAATGTACGGTGGTCAGTGCTAATTAGACTTCTAAATATTTACTCTTTTGTCAGGATGTGGAAAATCCTTTGCTTTTGTTTAGCTTGGTTGGTGCTTTCCATGCTCTGATTGTTCTTATTTTTCCTGGTTGCTTGATACATGCCATAACTTGTTTCTCTGTGTAGAAAATGTAGTATTTCTGGGGGGAAATGCAGAATTTATATCCAGAGCTGCTCTCTTCTTAATTGGGTTTTATTTTGACCACTGTTGTCTCTACTGATAATCGTCAGATGGGCTAAATGCTTGCTCTGTAAGTAGTGAGCTTTTTTCAGCGTTGTTGCTTAACGCAAACAGAAAAGCAGTTCTTTGTAAGGTAGTGTTAGCTTTGTCAGTTTGTGCTAGTGGAACTGGCAGACTTATTTGCAGCTTTCTATTGCTTCTTTTTGGTACTTTGGCAAAGACTGCATCTCTGGGCACCCTGTCCTTCCTGTGCAGGAGGTTCATCTCCCTGAGAAATAGACTTCTTGCCATTCTCCCTACAGCTGCTCTCAGCCTTACTTGCTCTTAAACTTGCAGAGACCCTTTCAGAAGCCTGATCACGTTATTCAGAGCTGGCTGTGTGGGAGGCAGGTCATCCTAGGCACCTCCACGTCCCACTGCCTGGGAGTGCAGCTGCCTTTCCATGCCTGGGATTTGCTCCGTAAGGATGCAAGTGCTGGAGCTTGGCTGTGTTAATCGCTCACTTTAGAGACTTCAAGGACACAAGTGTGTCACCATGGTGCTGCATGTGTCAGTGCTATGGGATGACTCCTAGTGTGTGCACGCCTACTCAGCAGCAAATGTGAACTAAAGTATTGACTTAAATGTCAGGAAAGGAGTCCTAGGCACCCAGGGTGAATCTTAGTACATCAGGACTGCTGCTACTACTGTTACATTTTGTTCTGCAGAGGCCTGGTAGAGGCTCAGGAAGATCAAGGTTAGGAGCTTCCCACTAGGCCTGGCGACCATCACTAAAGGCATCCTCCTCTCTCTTGTAGTAGTACTGAATCTGGGGAGTTCCATCTCATGGTGGATGGCTGGGAATCCGCAGTGACTGCATTTGTGATCCGGCACAAACAGCAGAAGCATTCTGCTTCAGAATGTTTTGAACTAATCCTCAAAACTCTTCAATAATTGCTAAATGAAAATTTCTGGGCCTTTTAAGCATGTCACTTTATCTCCATCTGCTTCAGTCTGGAAGTGTAGAAATCCAAATGCCCAAGTAGTAGTGGGGGGGGTTCAAAAGATCTTTTCAGTGAAAAGGTTGTATTTGAATATGGAAACGTGACTCTGCTCTTTTATTTCTCTGAGTAGCTGCTAGAAAATTGATTGCTTCCAAATCTTTGAATTGGAAGACAACAATCTGCACTTCCCAAGATTAAGTGAATCCAGAAGATCAGCAGCACTTTACCTTCTCTTTTCCAAGGGAAGAATACATTATTCTTAACCGAATGGACACTACAAGCAAAGCATAGACTAGGTGAAAGCCAGTCATTAAAATCATTTTGCATCTCAGTATTCACTTGCTCATCATCCACACGTTTGCACAGTGCTTCTCTCTTTGTGCTGAAAGACAGCAAGGAAGAAAACACTTCTGGTCTAGGACAGTCTGCAGGCAGCACCACCCTGGTTAGGAAATGTTTCTGTCCTCATTACTTTCCATCTCACTGTTTTGTTATATGACCCTTTGACATTTACATATGATGAGAGTCAGAGAAAAGATGGTGAAGGATTTAGCCTGAAGGAAAATAAATTCTGATAAGAAAATGAGATTTGCAGCCTGGAATTCGTGCACCCAGTCTAATGGAGGGAGCCTGCTGGCTCTTACTGTTACTCACTGTGGATATGCATGGCATGGAGGTGATGGGCCCTGTCCAATGGCAGCTACGATGTGAATGGTCCTTGAAAGGCACATTAGAGACAGTAAAGCAGCATGATTTGCAGTGCAATTTCTAGCTCTTATTTCCTAGAACATAGGACTTTTTTCTCCCTTCCTTCATGGATGAGATGATGTTATTCAGACAGAACAGCATCTCCATGCTAATCATCTCCATACTTCTGGCTTCCAAGTGTTTTCCCTCAGATAACTGGGAAAGCATCCTTGTTCATGCGATAGTTGCACTCTTGCACTCACTGAAGTCTCAGACGCCATTTTCTGGGCTCAGAGTCAGTAGTGCAGTTTTCTAGCTTTTGAACTTCAGTACTTCCAAATTCTGTGAGTTAGAATATTTTGACATTTTCTGCAAGACAGACTCCATGACATTGCTAGGGTTCACTTAGGTGCAAAATGACACTACATGTTAGAAAAAGGAGTTGGGAAAAGGATTAAAACTAAAAAGAGTTGGCATGTTTGCATTACTTCAGCTTTGTCTTGGTGCTGCTCAGACGAACTGAAATGTCTCCAGTGGCTTTGCAAACAAAAAGATCAGGAAGAGTTCTTTTGTCTTTCCTTCTAACATACACACACGTGCACATATGCATGGGATCTAGGGACTGAATAGATTTGTTGGTGATTAATAACTGTTGATTTCCATGGAGGTAGCTCCTGAGGGAGCAGTCGCAAAGAATCAGGACCCTGGAGTTCAGGACTTTGCTCAGACATATGTGATAAAGGAAATCTTTGCCCCAGAGTTATGGCCATGCTGATGTGTGATGGGATGTGGGGGATGGCTGAGCCGAGCAAATGGGGGTGCTCAGGGGGAGTAGCAGAGGTGGAGAGGTTTGCATTCAAACTGGGTTCTGTCCTAATCCCTGCATAGTCAGAGTGATTTGAAGGTGTTTCTGTATACATATTATGGAGGGCTTAAAAAATGTGAATATTGGAGATTTTGAGCCTTTCCAGGTACAGGATGCAGCCTGGTAAAAGAACCCTATAGTCATTATCCTTAGTTTGAATCCTCAGCTGAATTGCTGCTGCTTATAGCGTGTAGTGGCTTTTTCTCCTCACCAAGATCAGCTCTTCCTCTTTGCTTCCAGATTGAGCAATACAGCTGGTTTTGAAGCCTTTACGCACTGCTGTATTGTGTTAATGTGAGGCTTTTCCTCCTCCGTAATATCCCTATTGCCTAATATCAGCATCCATCAGAGCTGCTGTAAAAGGGAGCAGAATTGTATTATGTTTCTATGTTTAGTGCAGAAATCTAGTCTAAGTTAGATTTAGGTAATAGTTTTTCTGTCTGTTATTAGTCAACACCTTTTTCATATAATCATTAAAGCAAAATCACGGGGTAAACTCTTTGTTTAGGCAAGAAATTGAAAGTTTTCCAACCATTTAATGAATTAAATAGTTCAAAGAATGATTTTTTGGAGTCTTATAGCATATTAGGAAAGGCTTTGAAGTGAATAATAGATAGTGCTGCATATTTAAGAAAATATATTTTTCTGGCATCAGGACTGCATGCCTGATGGGATTTCTTTACGTGGGTATGAACACAGGCTGCCATAAGGGAGCACAGCTCAGCTGAGAATTGTAGAACTGCACCTGCCACAGTGGATTTGGTCCATTACATCTCCACAAATGTGATTTTTCATTTCATTTATTACCCAAACCTTTCTCTTGAGTAGCATTCAGAGCTCCACTGGGTTCTTTGTTAGTGTCCTAAAATACCTCTAGCTCTCAAAAGCATTTTTTCTTAGTGTAGGAAGAGTCCTTGGTGTCTTGACTGGAATTCCCTTATTTTCTTAGCTTTTGGAATAATGCTTTGGGAGAAGAAGAAAGTGTTGGGCTAAGATGAAGGAGAATTAGTGCCCTGGAGGTGCAGGAACTGCTGACAGTACTGGATAAGATGTGAACTTCTGTAGTAATCTTGCCCTGATATGACCTGTATGGTAGCTGAACTGTTGATGATTTTACCCATAAACCGGGTAACAACATGCAGTTGATGTGCTCATTGCTGATAAGCTGGCAAAGTTAACATACTGCTTTTGTATGAACCATGGTTGTTGGTGATTGTACTGGGAGCTTTTATGATGACTACTTGAAAGCTTGTACAGAAATAAACACAAAGAAATAGCACTTTGTCTTAAAACTCCTGTTCTTGAATTGACACAATGTTAAAGGACTGGATTCACAGCAAAGAATGTGAAAAGCTCTGATTTCTGTGAAGCTATGATGGGGCTTACATCGACTAGGGTTGTGGCCTAAAATATTTAGATATGCTTAGCACGGTGCATTTGTCCAAAAATGATGACAAGTCTCTCTGCAGTGCCAAGAAAATTGTCCCACAAGCAGCGGAGCACACTCAGTACATCATGCCAGTTTGGTCAAGGCTGAATAGCAAATGACAAGCCCCAGAATTGGGTAAATGCTTCTGTAATTTGTCTTCTGACACTGTACTGCTTGCAGCTCAGCCAAGGAAATGGAAAAATGTAGAGAGGGCCCTGAGTGCCCCGTCACAGCACAATGAGTCCTGCTCCTGAAGCTGTTGTAGCTGGGATGCTGCTCTCCTCATGTATGCCAGCAGCCACTATAAATTAATACAAAAGAAACCCCCTTCTGAAAAAGAAAGGGGGGAAAATCACTTGACATCATATTTTGTGCAAATAACATAAACTTGGCAGTTTATGCAGTTATGGGTGGGTCAGTAAACAGGCAAGTCTGCATCTGTGCCTCCTTCCTCCAGGCGCCAGCAGTCGTGCTCCATCAGGAGCTCTGACCAGCAAGAAGTCAGGGAAGCACGCAGGCTCTCCCTTTTGGTCATTGTTGCACAATGTGCACTTTCTATATGACAGCAGTATGTAGTAACACAGCTTTGCTAGAGGAGGAAGGAACTGCTTGTCTAGACAAAGCCTTCACTGGCACCAATTGGTGAGGTTCTGGCTGTATTGTCAAGGTCTGCTGCGTTGCTGCCTTAAGTCAAGTTCTTCTTGATGCTTAGGGCCCTCAGAGTTTAGAGATGGTACAATTGCCAGCTCTGATCCGCTTCATGGGCATGTAGGATTGCTCTGGGGACCCCAGAAACCTCCAGGGTGCTTTGGACAGACAATGCAACTTTCTAGTCCTGCCGGCACTGGATGTCCAGGATCTGTTCCTGCTGTGCCATTGTTTCCTTTTTCTATTTTTATTTTTCGTGGTTGTTATTAAATACAATACTTTTATACATATAAAGTAGATTTTTCTCCAGATAAATACATTCTTCAAATGGAACTAAATGGCAGAAATTTCCTGAGCAAAAATAAACCACATCTCTCTGAAGCTGTGTTAGTGACAAAACATAGCCCTTTTCATCTTCAAAGCAGTGTGCAAACTTTAAATAATAACTCTTTTTTTTTTTTTTTTTTTTTAACAGAGCAGTGAAGTATGTATTAATGTTCCACATGAAAGATGGGAAACCGAGAGGCTCAGTGATTCATGTGAAGTGGGTGGGAGCAGCACCAGATAAAAGCTGAGACTCTGGGCTGCTTGAACCTAGAACCAAGGTTGATACTGGTTCTCACTTCTGCTATTCTGAGCTCTGGATGTAATAAAAACTCCTTGAAGTCAATGGACGTTCACCGGCAACAAATTTGTTCAGCCTTATTTGTGTGCTGAGGTGCTGAACCACTGAGCAAAGATTTTTAATTATTCAGAAGTAGGGGACAGGCTACAGGCTTCTTACCTCTTAGAAAGAAGCTAGAAAGCCATTTCGCTCTGCAACCTGAGATGATCTGCATGCTCACCCCAACAGACCCTGCAATTCGTTGTTTTATTTATTATAGGTATTTGGGTCACATTTTAAGCTCAGATGCTCGTTGCCATGTACAATATCATAATGCTCCAAGTATCTAACCACAAGTGTAATGGATGCTGTCTGCCAGGGGGGTTGGAGGGAGGTGGGTGCCTCCAACTTGAGCTGATAAGCAGCAATAAGGCTGGATCCTGATGGTCTGCCTTTTCTGTGAAACACATTTATTTAGTTAACTTTGTTAGGGATTGATTTTATTACTTTGCTACCAGATTCTGTGCTGTCCTTCTCTACAATTATGAATATGGCCTTGAAGCTGTGTTTATGATCAAATTACTGATACACAAGTACAGATGAGTGAACATGATACGTTGTGAATGTACAAGAATTCATAATTGATACTAGTTCTTTGAACATGAAAATGTAAACATCATTACCAGCAATAGCTGCAGCTAGAAGAGTATCCATCAAAGCAGTTCTCAGCATGTCCTGTGAGCTGGAGGCAGCAATTCTGTTTTCAGTGGATGTCGTAAAAGGGGAGAGCGTTCTTAGGAGTGGAATTATTCTATTCTAGTGTGCTTGGTTTTGCCATAGGCTTGGACTGTAGGAAGTGTTTCCAGGAAAATGACATCTCAAGTGACATGAAGAAATAAGCTGTCTTCGGAGTTTTAAGGCTTTGGAAAAATCTCAGCTTGTACCCTTAGGAGTAGATGTGATATGGCAACGCAGGGTTTGTGGTGGTTATTAGGGTGGCTCCATGTGCTATAACGATAATGTCTGTTTTAATCCAAGCACTGAAAAAAAAGCAGCCTTATAAGGTACTGTTTTTATTTCATGATTAATTTTTGATGATGTTATAAGGCAAATGGGAAGGGAGCATAACATAAGGTGAGACCTGGGATATATGAAATGAAAGATTTTAGTCCAAAATACAATATAGATGCTAGGTAAGTGCAAAAGAATTGGAACCAAATAAGAGATTGCTGCTGGTTTGATTTTTATAAGCAGCCTGTTTATACACAGGTCAGTAAAGGAGCACATTATTGAAATAAGCAATAAATTAAGATGAACTGAAAGCAAGAGATGAGTTGAAAGGGTGAACGTGCTAGAGTAATTCAAGCAAAACCCAGTCAAGAGGTCAGGTTACCAGGTGACAGCTACTGTACCCTTGAGATTAGGATAGGGGAAGGGATACCAGATGCTTCCCAATTCTTTATTGCTGTTAGAAGGGTTTTCTTACTGAGGAGCAGGATTCCTGTCTGCAATTTCAAATGGAAGAGATATTGGTCAAAAATGGCATGTGGTCTGAAAACAGCTTCACATCTTGTTTTCATGGAACACTGCCTAAAGGTGCAACAGGACTTGGCTGTCCTTGTCCTTGTGTGCTACACCAGTGTACATCTGTTGGTAAGAGGAGGAAACACTGACCTCAGGCCTCTCTGGATTGCTCCAGGTTTCCAATGAAACTAATTTCTTTGCTCAATTACGTGCTGCTATTAGCAGCAGGTGTTGGGTCTCCAATATATGCAGCTGGAGGACAAGCTGCTTGGGATTGATATTACTTTCAGAGTTTCAGATAAATGCAGGATTAATCTATCTCCATAGGCTTTTTGGTGCTTTGGCCACTCACAGATTAGGAGCAAATGAATTTACATGCATGTAGACTGATTTCTTGCCTGCTCTTTACAATCTTAAAACTTTTGGATATAGATTTGTATGTGTTCAAATGATGGAGATTCCTGTGTTAGTTGTATAATGCACGTGAACTCGAATAAAAATGGTTGGTTTAGATCTAAATTAGAAATACTTGGATATTGCCTTATTTAGCATCTCTTTCTCTTCCGTGCTTGACTTTGAACCATTGTCCTTGACATGAAATACATAATAATTCCCTAGCTAGCATGCCCTTGCTAGCCAGCCCTGTGGGACAGCCTGGAACAAACAGATGATTCCTGAAAGGTTTTAATAATATATGAATAGCATTAAAGTAAATGCAGCTAAAGTTTTGACCTTTTGAATCTGTAGAATTACAGATGCATTCTGGAAGATGGGTTGTGATATATAGGTGCTCAGGGGGGAGGGTGGAGAATATTGTCACTGTTTGAATGTGATGATATGCCACTCTCGATTGATTATCTTGTCATAATATAGATTGCAAAGCACTACATTGCAGGCATGGCACCTTGCCCTGCTTCTGTCCAGCATCATAGAGCCATCAGCTGGGACACGCGAGAGTGCTGCATGTGTCTGGCTGTCAGCAGAGTGCTGAGTTCACACATTCGGGAGGTAGCTGTGTCCAAGGAGGTTTGTCCCTGCACAGAGCTACATTTAGCACCAGGAGGTAACATGTAAATCCTGTTAAGGAAAATATGGGGAAACATAAAGGTCAGCTCAAATCCTATATATTATATCCTAAATATTTTGGAGATGGTAGCACATTGCTGCAGAGCAGGAGTGGGTTGGTATGTGTGCTCACGTAGTTGCTCCACCTTGTGTAAAGATTTTTTCTTTGGGACCCCTGGGTCCCAAGTGGGGAGAAGAGCACACAGGCAGTGCAGTGGCATAACAGGGGTTGGGCCAAGTGTGTGATGTAGGGCTCTGCTGCACTCTTGTGTGGTTAGAGGGCAGCTTGTATTATTTTCTTTCTTTTTCAGTTTCCTTATTACAGAAATATTTTGTTGATTAATAAAAGATGACCATCAAAAGATAGGCTAATAATAAAAGGGCTAAGCTTCAAATTAAAGCTTTACCTTAACAGCATCTTTGCTGCATAAATAAAATAGATTTTGCAGTGGAGCAAGTAGTACAGTAAAATTACACTGAGAAACAGCAATGAAAGCAAGTAATAAAAGTGACATGAGTATCCTGTTTTAAGAATGAATTCATACAATGCAGAAAACAATACTTCTCAAGGTGCTGGTTGGGAAGGGGATGGAAATACCACTGTAGGCTGCATGTTTTTCCCAATTTTATGTTTACATAAATCAAATTTAAGTGGTCTCTTATTGCTGACTATGGAAAAAATATTTCAAATTGTAATTTTGCATGCATACATGTGTTTGTTCAGAATGTTTTATTAGTTTTTAGGGAATACTGAATCTCTAGGGATGGGCCTGAAGCTGAAATAATTGCAGAGCAAATTTCTCTTGCTCTGCTAGTTAAAAACTTGTTAACGATTCTGGTTTCCCAGCAGGAAAGCAGGTCCAGAAGAAACTGGACTGTGACTGCTGTGGCAACAACTGTCCTTTCACTGCTCTTGTTTTAACACAGAAGGCACAGATTTTACTTGCAATTGGAGCTACGTAGTTTAGGTTAACCTGCTAGTAAAACTCTTCCAGGCTGTGTTTGGAAGCACGGCATGACTTGGGGAAGAAGGAACTAGAGCAGTTAGAATTTCTTGAAGGGATGTAATTTTGACCAGTTGGTTCTAAACAGACAGTAGCTGTTATCATTTATGTTTTAAATTTTAATGACCGGTCTCTGTTTGGCCTTGAATGATTTGGGGGGGGGGAATGGTAAGGGTTTGGTCTAAATCTTGAGCCAGCATTTTGACTGAGCTGAGTAAAGGATGTAGTGTTTCCACAGAAAAGGCTATGAGCTTGAAGACTTCTTAGCTTATAAATTCATCTCTCTCCAGAATAACTTAGTACCTTCATGCACCCTGCATCTGGCAGTAGAGTCAAAGTGCTTAGGTGATGCCAGTGGACCACAAAGTCTTTGATACACAGCACAGGTCACTTCTGGCAGTCCTTAATTTGGATCTGAGCACACCTGGGTGTTGTAGCCTTAGCCACGCCGCTTGTCCTTGGTAGCTGTGCACCAGCCTTGCAGGGACCACAAGAGGCCCTGTCCTGTGCATGTAGGGCACAGCTCCTGCCAAGGCTCTGATTTAGGCAGAGGACCCAGAGGCTATTTTTCACAGCCCAAGATTCCTAAAGGGTTCCCCAAGGCACTGAATGCATTTTACTGTTCTTACCCCTTGGTAAACAGCTGTTAGCAGATCTTGACTTACTTACTCCCACTGGGGGGAGGGAGGTGGAATAAGGCAGCTCCATTGCACAACTGAGGTTATCTGGAGGCACGAATACTGTGAAAGGCCCCTCTGTGCTTTTCTATTCCCAGGGACAATCAGCTTATTCTCATTTTAACAGCTTAATATCAGTTCTGACCCATTTAAAATTCACCTGCCGATTGAATTGCGTGACACGACCCAGCTGACCCAGGAGTGGAGCAAAATGTTTTCATCTTCATAATGAACTGCCACAGACCTGGGGCCTAGAAGGAAAAAAGGGAACGAATGGGGCCAGGGCTCTGAGAAGCAGGACATCTTTCACAAGGCAGAGAAAGTTCTGCCTTCTGAATTTTCCTGCTGTACTTACTCCATTTTTTTTTTATGTCAGTTGGTTGCTTTTGCTTGTTTCTGGAGTCATCTGGCTGTCCTTAATAATTCATTTCATGGTAAATTGCCACATGCGCACCCAGGGATACCATTAGGTGATTATCTGATCTGAGGCTGAACTGGCAATAGGTTTAACTTCTTATTCATTATTTTGCTTGGCTTATCCCCATGGCAGCCAAAGAAATTTGTGAAAAGTGAAGAACATCAAAGACAGTGTGTGGTGATTTTCCCCATGCACATTTGCACCCCTTCCCTCTGCATTCCTTTCCCAGAGGCAGTTAATGGAGAAATGATAGCTGAGAAGCCACCCACAGACTGGGATGAATACTGATGACGATACTGGGACTAAACTTCCAGTGCTGAATACTGCAGGACTGAGTCATTAAAACAGGGTTATTTCTAACTGTAAGAAGTTGCAGTCCTTGACTTCTGTAGACTTTTTGAAGGATTTGGTTTTCCTTATTTCCATCTTTGCATTTGGAAAAACAGGCACTTCGGAAGGGAACAATGAGATGAGCCGTACCACGTGGCTTCTTTTTAACAGCTGCTGCTTGTAGATGGAGCATAGCAGGGGAGGGTGAAGATCATTTAATGCCCTTTCTATTTTACTTTTCAGAGTCAGGATTTTAATTGATTCTGTGAAGTCTTGCCTTTATTTGTCAGTTTGTAAGAAACCCGTGGTGCTTTTGTTCATTAGTTCCAGTTGGTACAAAAGTTAGTCACATCTCTTTCCAGAGATATGGTCAGACTGTACTGCTTGACATAAACTTAAAACTTGATTTGAAATGGGATGGGAAGGAGAAGGAACAGTCAAGTGAAGAGACTGAAAGAAAGGCTGAGATAAGTTGTGATATTTATACCCTCAGCCAGCCACCGGATTGATACAAAGAGGAAAAGAAGAGGAGAGCTATTGGCAGGTTTTGAATATTCTGCTGTATTTATGTATTCAGCCCCTTGAAAGCCCTGCATGGTAATTGCACCTGACTCTTGCTGGGTTATCCACCCAGTGGGCAGCTTCTGACATTAATGAATAGTTGGAAGTGATCTTTTGGGAGGCTGCAGTTCTGTACGTTCAGATTTTGTATTACTTTTAATGATAACATCTCCATAACGGAATGATTTGATTGCTGAGCAGATTTGTTCCAAAACTTCCACTCAGCTCTCCTCGCTCCGGTGATGACGAGTCAGGCCACAGACTGGAGTGGCTGCAGGATTCAGAGGAAGGCTGCATGCCTGCCACAGCTGGGCCAGCTCTCCATCATTACAACTGCTGGCTGTCTGGGAATGCCTCTTGCATGGTCTGATGTTACTTAACCTCCAAGTGTTGCTGCCCAGCTAGCATCGAGTGAGCTGGATACTTACTTATGTATTTCATTGAAATGCAGACTATCCAACAGTCATCTAAGCTGTTAGAATGAGAATTTTTACTTAAAAGCTGCACTTTATTCATCCGGTAGAAAGAACTTCACCTTACCAAGGGGAAAGGTGGAGCAGAGCTGGCAGTCTCGCGTTGCCTTGCTTTGGGTTCTCTGCAGTTGAGCTGCTTGCACTTGATGCTTTAATCAGTAAATCCTCTTGTAGCCAAGCACTTGATAAAGTGTCAGCATAAGTACAAAAAAGTAAAAAAAAAAAAAAAAAAAAAAAAAAGGTGTGTGAACACTTGAGCAACACCCAAGCAGCGATGCGAGCTGTAGACAGCAGGACTTCTGAGCTGAGTTACGTTTGCTGAAGCTATTTACTGAATTTTTCAGCCTGGTAACATAAGTACCATTGTGGTTTGTATATCGGTGTTTTTGCAGAATGATTTCTGCATCCAGAGTGTTTCCATAATACTCTTGAGTTTTAAGACTGCCTTTTGCCAACGGCAAAAGAAGGAAAATAAAAAAAAGTATGTATATAATTCTTTTTCTTCCTCTCACAGGAATAAAGCCATGGAAATGCACAGTCCCAGTATTATTTATTACTGTGCATCTTTCAGCACCCAGAACTGCCTGGATTTCTTGCTCAGAAAGTTTTGCCCCTGCACTGGGACTTGTTTGCAGCTGATATCCAGGACAAGAAAAAGTCAGTGCAGAAGTGATGTTTCCTAGGGAATGAGAGCCCTGAGCCTGGCACTCATGCATTACAAGGCTGAACTTTTGTATGTCTGTGTCTCCTCCTCCTTTTGCTCTTTTTTGTTGCTGCCTCCAGTAACATTTTTCCTGACTATAGTACATTGACTCCTGTGATAGTTTAATAGTTTCTGCTGTTTACACAGTTGTCATTTAAATTGCTGTGATTTAAATTTGCCTGCAGAGTTGGTCAGCACTGAGGTTTACCGTGGTACCCCAAAGGTAATTTGTATTCTGGCTGCTGGAGTTGTCCTGGTAACAGTTGGGTGACTGGAAACCATTTGTGGAGGGGAAGTTTAATTCTGATATTGCTCACCAGTCTCAGTTCTGGTGGTGACAAACTGGAAGGTTGTTAGGAATCCTCCTTACCTTGCAGCCACAGGGTCTCACCCGTGCTGTTATTTACAGTAGTTTGGAGGAGCATATGAAAATGATTCCTCTTTGTTCCTTAATTTTGGACACGTTGAGCTTGGGGATAGTATCTATCCTGCTGGATGTGGAGTTCTCACCTGTGAATCTCCTTTCTTGCTTCTGATGCTGCTTTTTAGTTTATAGATGTGCTGATGAGCTCAGGGCTTCAGCTCAATTGCTGTACCATTATGGGAGCCGTGCAGTATTGCCAGTATAAGTGATGTGGCAGACTTGAAGATAATTAAAAAATAAAAATTTATGCAAACTTCTCAGCTTACGGTAAAAAATACCTCTTTTGTTGTACATTTAAAGCTGGACTTAGATAATGTCAATGCACTGTTGCAATATGTTATGTCAAAACAAGCTTGTAGAGCTAATCCGAATCAGTAACTACAGTGCTTTCAGAGCAGATAAGCCTTTTCCCACCAGTTGAGGGCATGGTGCAGGAGTTTGGGTGTTGGGAATTACAGACTGAAATCTGCAGAGCTGCTTCTGCATCATGCAAGAAATGTGTTCTGCTCTTTCCTTTCTTTTCAATGAAAGGAATGTTAGTGAACCACAGGAGAATATGCCCCAAATCCACTGTTGTATTGCTGGAGGAAAGCTGTTAGGCTTTGATAGTGGCTTACTTTCACAGAGGTGTTTCCTTTTTATGTCTCATTGAAGACATAAAGACATAGGTAACCAGTAGCCTCATAAAACAAATAAATTGTGAGAAATACATAGGGAGGAAAAAAAACATAGTCATCATTGAGAGGGTTATGTGTATGGCTTGGCTTTATGGTACTTGATTTTTTGGCAGTGTTCATGTGAGACTCCTTAAGCAGTAAAAAGTTCATAGTTCCATAGAACTTTATTTTTCCTTTATTCTCATAAACCACCTTTGGAAATCAGTTCAAAGACCTAACGGACTTTTGTTATACTTGTCAGTCAGACCTTCAAATTTATGTTTTAAAATGCTCTCTTCCTACAAAGTCAAGGGAATTGCTGATGAGCATGACTACTTAATAATGGTGTAAAAAAAAAAAAAACAAAAAAAAACTCCTCCTGAACGTGGAGCAGCTCTGTCTGCAGCTGGTGCTGCCGTATGAGTGGCATGGGGATTGCTTATTAAATGAGTTAAACTACGTTTCCTCACCTCGGGATTTGCTTTTGGCTGAGGCCCAACTCGTTACTGCTGTCTCACCACAAATCCCTGACGATGTCCTGTCCTGGACTGAAGGCAGGGTGCTCCAGCTTGCACTCCACCTGCTTGCACTTGGCTGGAAGGAGCTTTGGTTTCTACATCCATGGAAAACCCTCTTCATCAACTTGTACCTGCACAAAGAAGGATTGTGTTTGGAAGCAGCAGTTGGATTCTTCGTCTGTGCCCTCCTCCAGCATCACCTTGCACTCCCCTTCCAGCGCATTTTGCTGCTCCTTTGTCACCTCCTGTCCATTTCCATGGCAGTGATTGCAAGGCAGGCAAGAGCAGGACTGACTGCACAGAGCTGTGTGAATTCCAGCGAGTGCATCCCATGGCTTCCAATCCCTGGAAGCTGTAAATAATGTGTTTTAATTAATGGGTTACCAGGAGCTTTAAAGAAAATGAGATTGGACTGAGAAAACTCTGTAGTGACCGGAGCATGCATGCGCTTTGTCAGGCTGCTGGTTGTTCATACTGTGTTAATCAAATTCTTTAGGTGAAGGCTCATGCCATCCTCATGTGGGCACTGCTGATATCTGCGAGGTATGGAGCAATGCTGGATGACGGTTATAGCAGAGGGGACTTTGAAGGCTGTGTCCAGGGCTGTTACTTCAAAGTCACGCAAATCACAAGGTTTCCTGTATTGTAGTTCTTTGTGTAATTCTTATGGTTTGGCTTTTAGGTTTTCTGCACGTTCAGGGCAATCAGCAGCGAACAAGAGGCCTTTCATTCCTGTCCTGTGCTGGATAAGCTGTAGAGTAAGAAGCAGAGGGAGAAGCTTCTTGTCCTTTCCTCATCAGCATCTCCCAGCACAAGCAGGGCTGAGATGCTTTGTGTCTGCCTCAGTTTCCTTCCATGTGCAGTGCGGTTCCTGGAGCTACCCTGAGGCACCCTGGGGTTGTGGTGGGGAGATATGGAGGAGACAGGAGCTGCTCAGTGATTTGGGCACCCAGCACCTCACCAGGTACCATGCTGTGCAGCTCAGTGCCTCATCAGCGGTCTGCCCACCACTCCCACATCACCTCCACTCATAGCAGCTCGAGGGTAAGGGGAAACATGCCCACTGAAAACACTGCCACTGGTTCCACCATCTGCTTCTGCTGAATTAACTTTCCTGACTAATTGCATGTGTGATGCTGTACCACATGGTAGCTTTGTTCTTCCCATCAAAAGACAAAGCCTTTTTGTGTTTGCTGTGGACCTTTGAACCATACTTGCCGTGGAGGGCCCTGTCAGCGTGACACAGTAGCTGTTGATGTCTTCTTGCCTTATGATTAGAGAGCTCTGAGTAAGTAAGCGTGGTCATACTCATTAACAGGTTAAAGTGTATTGTTGCATGCATCATAATTCCCATGTTGTACCCATTCATCTCCTATCCCCAGGGTACTGGTGCTTCGTATTGCAGTGCACAAAGGCGTTTGACAGCAGATGATGATGGGTGAAGAGGTTTGTGCTTGAATGGAGGGATGGCGTGACCGCTGCCCAGCTCCTAACCTGACCACCTCACTTCACGTAGTGTCAGAGCCCACCCGCTCCTGCTTCCTGGCAGAATATTAATAGACGTTTGTTTGGCACTGTTCCGCTGTAACAGACTTGGATCAGAGGATGAACCTGCTGTTCAGTCTGAAATGATGCTGGCTTTGAAGACGTTTTTGAAAATGCTTTTGTATGCAGTTCCTTACAGTTCCCAGAGCCCTGATTCAGTGGCCTTAAGAAGTGAGATTCCTGGAAAATCAGTCATCTGGAGTCTCAGATGCACTTCATGTCTTCTTTAGCACAGAGCTAAAGAAAAGGTGCCTGCACATGTACGTGCACAGTGAGCACCCACAGACATCTGTGGCTCTGGCCTAGCTGAATATTAAGAATCAGGGCCTTATTTTTTAGTTTTTTTCATCATCTTGGACACTCCCAATGGGTTGCTGTGCAATTAATTCAGTTCAAGTTCCTGTACCTAGTTGGACTCGATCCTTGTGGGTCTCTTCCAACATGATTCTATGATAGCATTCCCATTGTGACAGCATAAAAATGCTGTAAGGTATATTATAACATGCATTTTTTAATAGCAGACAAAATCTTCAGAAAGATGCCCGTTCCTTTCATTGTTACTGACTCTTTATTCTTCCAAGACTGTGCCCTGTGTATTTAAATTGTAGTATTGTAGCCTTCCTGAAGGGTATAACATTGTCTGTGGGTTTTCTTAACTGCATAGAGTATTTGTTGTATTCTTTGCTGTGCAGCTTGACTAAAGTAGAGAGAGAAGAAAAGGAGCAGTGATCCAATGTTAAGCAGCTAGAGAATGTCTAGTAAGTAAACACAGCCTAAGCAAGCAGGTAAACCACTTTATTTCTCCTGCTGTTGGATACAAAGCAAGGTGATCAGGTGTGTTGCCATAGGTGTAACTCCCTCATCAGAGCATCCCGTGTTGCATTTCCCTGCCAGCCACCCACACCCTGCACAGAGACAGCAGTGCTCTATTATTCCAAATCATGTCCCCTCACTTTCTTTCTTGCAAACAGAAGGGGTGACTTTGCAACAGAGAGGGTTGAGTCTGAGTATTGGATTTAGATCATTTATTTGACTTCCAAAGAGCCTATACTTTTTCTTTCTTTTAGATTGTTATGGTTTGTGAGCTTTGCACTGACTTCTGCTGGATTTTCCACGTGTCATTAGCTCCAGATAATTTATATTACAGATCAGAAATATGTGGGCTGTTAGCAATTAACACATTTTGGGAATGTATAATACTTGTGCATAGGCGTGTTGTATGGATGTTTTACTGAGCTTGCAAACACAGAGCTTGCAGGTGTAAATATCAGGTTACTGTTTTTCCACACATTAACAGTATGCATTCTGGACCCAGGCCAACTTTTGTAAATCAAGGCTTAAATAGGATATATATGCTATTTTCAGGCTGAGCTGCAGGGGAACGGGCTTTGCCTGAAATTGTTGCCACCTCATGCAGGTGCAAACTCCAACAATGAAGTGGCAAACCTGCAGCAAGGGGTTGAAGAACCCCAGGAATACCTCACACAGGTTTTAACCCCAAAGGCAGCGTACTGTGCAGCTGCAGTGAGAGCATGGCAGGGCATTTGTCATAGCTCTGAGTCTGGGACTCGTGGATGTACCTCCCTCAAACAAATGTGAGTTTCAGCAAACTTAGCACAAAATTCTGCTGAAACTGCTGTGTTTTGCTTTGGTGTACTTCATCCTTACAGCTGTCTATTACATTCAGGCACTGAGAAGTTAAACGTTGTGTCCAAGCTGTGAAAGGCAACTGCTGTAACTCAGAATCTTCCATATCAACTGCAGTGTTTTAATACTTTAATGCAACAGCATAACCCAGGTAAGAAATAGCCCATCAGGCTTTGGGGATATGTTTTTCACCATCTTCTCAACTGGTCTTGGAGATTTTTTCACCAGCCTGTTGAAAAAGGAATAATCCTTAATCATATTAAATGGAGCAGAGAGCTAAATAATGACCTTACAGAGAGGCCCTCCTTTTTCTTTCCAGTCCTCCGTTTTTCTTAGTGAAAGGATCTGCATTCACACATCCTTAGCCTTCTTTTCTGAGGACAAATGCAACCTCAAAGCACAGCTCTTCTGTTTCCCTGGTACCTGTCTGACTGATGAGGTATAGGCGTGTTTCTAAGTGGGAATAAAAATGCCTCTGTGGACATAATGCATTTTTCTTCTTACCACTTCCCAGCAGAAGTAGCCTCAGTATGTTTTGCCCCCGGGAAGCCCAACCCTTTTTTCATCAGTGGATTGATAGTTTAACCTCTTTATGGAAACTGATAGCCATTAATAATTAGGGGATATCAGGAGTTTAAAAGCAGCAGGGAATGCAGCATGGAATCCGTGTGGTGGAAAAGTCCCACGCTGGTGTTGCTCCCAAGCTTGAGTCTAGGGAGTTTTGCACTGTTTCTGCCTTTCTGTCCTGGGAGCATTTTCCTATCTCTGTGACCATCCTGTCAAACAGAAATATTTATTGGTGCCTCCTTGAGGCCCATAACTTAGGCTGAGGGCTGTAAAACCTGCATTAAAAACACACATCATAGGGTGTCATAAAAACATCTGCGTCCAATTTTGCACAGAGATCACTGAGGCCAATAATTATTCATGGGCTTTGGTGGTTTTCCATCAGGGTGTAGAACATGGCCCCTAGTGTTTAATTCCCAGAAACAGAAGGACAGCATAACGTGAAATGGCTCTTGGGGAGATTGCAAACACCCTTCATTGTGAAATAACATACACGTAGGTGCCACCCAAGATCTCGTGTCTTGCAGTAGCGTCTTGCTGCTCGTTAAAAGAAAGCAAAACAAAACCCAAAGCAGACAGACAGAGCTGGCAATTCTGTCAGCAGAAGGCAGTGTGGATGAGCTTTAGTTGAAAAATATTTAAAAAACAAAGTGTTAGGTTGGAGCGTACCAAATTGAAGATACTGGAGAAGGAAAATCTGTACCCGCCCAAGCCCCCAGCAAAAGCATGGTTTTCCGATTTGCAGGTAGACTGAGGGGGGAGAGGCTGGTAGCTGATTTTTGTTTGCCTTTTTTCCTTTTAAACCCCAGAGACTTGAAGACTAAGGTGATGTGGGCTCCTGAAGAATAGCAATGAGAAAACTGTCAGAAAACTTCTTTTTATGCAGCTTAAAAGATCACTGGTGCTTTGCACGTGAATCTGAAGGAAAAAAAGCCAAAAACATAGCTGAAGGAAAATCTGAGGGAGCAGATGTGCCTGTGGAGTGTGGCAGTGCTTGGGGTCTCTGCTGGGGTTGTTCCCAGCTGCAAAGCTCCCCCAGATGAAGCCAGAGCCCTCCTGAAGCCTTCAAGCTCCCAAGTAGTACTTGCATACCCCATGTGTGGTGCAGACCTCTGAGGTGCACACCCATTTGTGTGTTGTTTTGTCCTTGAAATCTTCTCTGGAATTGCAATCAAAAGGGATCGTTACTGTTTTTATCACTGGTGAAACAGTTTGTAGGGACAAATACTGCATTCATTAGGCCAACTTGTGTATCTGGAAAGAAACAGAGCAACTTCTGGGCATAGAGCCCTTTCTTAATGTCTGAAATAGCAGAGCAACCTGAGCAAAGGGAAAAGATTTCAGGGTTTTACCTTGATGACAGCAATGAAGTCGTATGGTTGTTTGTTGATATCACTTTAATTTTGTACATGAGGACAAAATGCAGTTGTGGCATTTTGTGTTTTCCATAGCTTTTCACAGATTCCTGTTATATGCTTCCATTTTCCTTGCATTAAACTCAATGCTTTAAATAATTTTAAATTGAGGATGTACACATTACCATTTAAAACGCACAGAGTTGGATACCTTTGATACCAATGCAAACCCCAGGTGATGTCTGTCTTTTTAATTTATTCAGTCTGATTTAATTGATCAGAGAGGCCGGTTTAGTCTCAACAGCTGCACATCTGTTGCAGTGGCTGGAACCTGGGCATCAAGGAGCCCCTGTCAGTGGGTCACTGCTTGCTGAGGTGGGTTCAGGGGTTGTGGGGAGAAGACATTTAAATGTGTTTCATGTGAGGTATCAAAGGGAACGTAGTCTGTGTCTGAGCACCACCCGTTTGAGGTGATCTCATTCATCTTATTTTATAAATGTAACTGCCTGCTGAGATGGCAGCATCAAAAAAAAGTGGCCGGATTCAGAGCCTGGTTAAATATTCCCTTTCATTACTTCAAGGTGTCTTTAGTTATCTGAAAACTAAAAGGATCCAACAACCCACATCTATGAGGATATCCTGACATTTCAACTCTCGATCTTATCTCATGCCATTTTGTAGCTGTAAAACTATGTGTTCCTGGGATTTCCCATGCTGAGGAGCTGGAAGTGTGGCCAGCTGAGTGATCCTGGGCTGCTTGCAGCCAACCCCGTAGCTGTGCCAGTGGTGTTGGGCAGGGACGAGGCAGTTGTTTGCCCACCTGCTGCCATGAGGAGGTCACACCTTGGTGGATTGCTGTACGTATTTTGTGCTTCCTTTTTATTGAAACCAATGCCATGTTAGTCTACAGCACTTGAGAGTACTCAGGCCACAACACTAACATGCAGGTTAGGATTTTCAAATCTCCTCGAAAAGTAAGACATCACTTGGGTATTTAACATGGTCAAACGACTTGGGGATCAATCTTTTTTTCTATTTTTGAGCTTGGGGTACAGAAAAGGTTTGCAGTGAGCTCAGTTTCACGTGTAGATTAAAAAAAACTCAGATTCCTATTTGAGAGCATCATCTGCAGTGTCATGTGGCTGTGTTTGCAGCCAGGAGTGGACTGAGTTATAAACTGAAGGTGTCTGCTTGCTGTCAAGTGTTGGATAGCCCACAGTCTCTCTCAAGCTTGATACCTTTCTCTTGGTAAGCAGAAAACAACATAGGGACAAGTAAGTGGTTCAGCTGGGCTGAATTTCTCTCAGTTTGGGACCCTTCAGAACGGCTGAGTGAGCCCTAACAAGGAGGTCTGTCCTGGGCAGAGCTGTGTGGCTGTCGCAGTGCAGGCTGGTGCCTCAGGACCAAGCTAAGCCCCTGAACTCATGTGATGCTGCTTTTCTTCTCACATGGAGTCTTGTCAGTGTCTGGTTCGCCAGTGATCAAAGTTGCCATTGAAGTTTCCCAGCGTGAAATGAAACCTGTTTCATGAATTTCAATTTCTCTTTCTGGCCTACCGCCCCCTTCCTCTTCTCACATCCTGCAGGGTTAGGTATTTTAGTCTCAAAATTTTCATTTTATGCCCTTTTATTCTATTTTTACAGCTGCTTGGGTGAAATGGTTTTCTCCAAGAAGGCTGAATGTAGCTGCAGGTGAGATCAGATAGCAGTCGATGGGCAGCCTGCTGCTGATTCAGAAGTGAAATAGGAGCAGGATTCATGTGAGGGCAGCAGAACAAGTGAAACCAAGATTGTAGTGTCTGGGAGTTCTGGTTGTTTTAATCTTGTTGAAGTCCCCTGCAACAGCCTGCACTGCAGGATGGCAGCACCACTGCAGCCTCGCCTGGCCTCTGTCCTCCTTCTGTGGGGCTGTAGTTTTGATTGTTCTCTGTTCAGCTACGATTGTATGGAACGTATAGGAGTAGATTCTTCACACCTTCCTCCCTTGTCTTCTCAGATCCGGTGGGAACTGGCCAGCTGCTAGTGAGGGGGGAAAGGCACATCTCAGTCTGCAGGTCTCCTTGGGTTAGCACACTCCTTAGGCTGGTTGTGGATTAGAATTGAATCACAGAGGGCTTGCTGTCTAAGATGAGGCATAAAAGATGTTCCTGTCCCGGAAAGCTTCTGGAACTGAAGCACAAAGTGAAGTGACTGAGGGCTTCAGGGATAGGAGAGGATTTGGATTTTATTAGTAAGATGATGGAAGTACAAATCTTGGACCTCTTAAATTACTTTCAGTTACCTGATTGGTTTTAATGTCTGGGATTTGACCCATCAGATATTTTTGAAATTAGAAGTTGGATGTAGAGCATCCAATCCCTTCTCGTTGTCAGTACTTGTTCCCTTTCAGTATGTTAATTACATGTATCCCCACTGACTGCTTCTTTTTGGATACCCTCAGGAAATGTTCATATTCTAAACCAGTCGCCTCAAGTTCTGCTGCTTATTTGCTCCGGGGGTGAACCCTGACTCCTCACCTTCGATTTGGGATAAGGGATGCGAGTAATGGAAAACAGAAGGACATTTTTACAAAATGAAGGACCATGCTGGTCTGGTGCAATTTAGTTTAAAATTCAGTGCATTAGTTTATGTTTCTGTCATGGCTTTATTTCCTCTCTTGTCTGTTTTACTGGGAGAAGAGAAGCGGGAATGAATTCCTTTCTAACCAAGCTTTGGAAATCCGCCCAAACTGGTGCTCAGCCCCTTGGGAATCAGCCCTGTGGCTGCATGGGAGTTAACTTCTACGCTGGAGCTCCTTTCGTATCTGCCCAGCTGCAGATGTGAGAAAGGAAAAGCAGGTACCAAAGGCAAATGGAGCAAGAGCCAAAAGAAATGCAGTCTCTTTGGTGTCACTCCCCGTATCCGAGCAGGGAAGAAGATGAAAGGCTGCGTGTATGCTTCAGTAGCCTTCTCTCTTCTTGTTCCAGGTATCAGTGTGCCCCCTGAGGACAGAGGCACAGGGAAGCTGTGACTAGTTACTCTTGTTTGCTTATGTTCATTTGGAAGAGACGTGAGCAGAGCTGCCTGTGCTGCTTACAGCAAAGGAAATAGGTCTCAGGGGAACAATTAATTCTGCTTGGCTATTTCTGAGCCAGGTGAAACCATAGAATGAACCTGTGTCCTCCCCACTGTCTAAAAGGGAGGTATTTATTTATTTTACTTTTTAATGCACCACTGACAATTTATGGCGTGGGCCTGAATGAATTTTTAATGGAGAATTGATGGAAGAAAGGTGTATAACATGGGAGATTAATAGAAGAGGTTATTGGACTTGAAAAAGAAAAGGAGGAAAGTGACAGAGAGCTGATATATTAATTAACTGCTCCCTGCCTGTGCCGTGATTGCACAGACACAAGGATTGAGTGCCAGAAGGGGAATCTGGTTGAAAACAAAGTGATTCCAGTCTTGTGTTAGTGGTGAGAAATGACAGGACTTCAGTATTCTTGCAGTTTGAATAATCCGGGCTGCTGTTTGCAACACAAAGCAGAGCATATTTTAATTAAGGTGTTCTGCAGAGCCATGACCCATTGTGTTTGATAATAAGAATAGTAACAATACATTATTTAAAACAAATAATAAAAAGCAACAAAATAAGAAATCGTAGATGTAAATGTAATTATCATAGAATGGTTTAAGGGCTTCCGCCCCTTAGCCTGCTGCTTTAAGTGATCAGGCAGTTTAGATTCAAACAAAGGACCAAATGTGCTTTTCTCTTGCTGACATATCAGGCAGGGGCCTGTGGGACCCTTGGGTGGGCGTGTGGGCAGGGTCCCCTTTCTCTGCTGCTGGGTGGTTGGGCACAGCTTTGCCTTGCAAAGAGGGGCTCTGCTCGGGGAGCACATTAACACCCTCAAAGGATGCCCCGTGAATGTCAGCAGTGCGTTTCTCTCCCTTTTGTGAATCCTGGCAATCTATTAATTGTGCTGCCCAAGAGCAGTGTCGAGGGAACAAAGCAATCAGTGCCACCATCTGCTGTGAGCAGGCTGGCCGTGCTGCAGGGTGGGAGGGCTGCCTGTTACCCTCCTGTCTGTTGCTGACCCCTAGCTTGTGTCTGCATGTCCTGGAAATAAGTAGTCAGTGTCAGACTGATGGAGAAAGAGTAGGTTGGGTGAAGGTGGAAAGGTAGCTGGGTCACAGTCTGGGTCTCTTGAGAATGAGCCAAGAACCAGAGATTTCTGATGGAAGCAAGACACGATGATACTGAGAGAGCTTGTATTAAACTAAACTGGTTTTAAAAATGAAACATCTCCTGTCTCCAGTGTTACACTTGTCATTGCTTTCAGGAAAAATACACACTTGTTTCATTTGTGGGTGCTGCAGTTTTCCTCTAACAGCAGCTGCTGAGCTTCAGCTTGGCAGCAGGCAGGGGAATGCTCTGACTTTGCTTATGCGCTCGTATCCCATCAGCATCTGGTATGAGCTTCTGACCATTACATGCAAGCTTAGTTTAATTAATCTGATGTAATAAATACATCAGAACTGACCCGTGATAGCCAGCTGCACAAGTGTTGAGGAGCAGGTCTGTTCCCTCTGATAATGGAATGCAACATCAGTGGAAGATCAGACTGGGTTCCTGCTGTCACTGGTCTCTTGTAAAGCAGTTGGCCTCTATGGTTTTTCTTTATATTTGTTCATAATATTTGGTTCTAAATAACTGAAGGGCAAATTGTCCATTTGATTCAGAACATGGTTCATTTAGCAATGGAAAGGGGGAATAAAATGCGTATTCTCTTTATGAAGTGCATCCCGAGAGGTTGTATGGCTGCTTAGTGGTGTTTTGTGGTGTTTTCCTGCTCGATGCTTGTTCAGGGAAGCTGCGTTTCTCACGTTAGAACGTGAATGCTTGGTTTCTGCCATGACAACCTTCCCAGTACCTCATGCAGCAATAACCCTCTTCCTGCATAGGTCACAGGCTTGTAAGCTTGTGCTTATGTAAGAAAAAATAAGAAAAAAGTCAGATCAAGCCCTGGAGAGTAAGTTGTTGTGTTTAATGCTTTGAAAATGTCTGCTGGAAGAAATGCTGATGAAGCCACGATGTGTACACATGACTTACACTGAGCAGTAGGTACCAAGCACAAGCCTCCCTGTGGGATCAGGCAAGCAGTGGAGCAGATTGCACAGGGAGTTCATGCTGTCTTCATCCTGAGACTGAGACGTTCAAAGCAGAGTGAGTGAAGCCATGAGTAACCTGGTCTGACCTCAGGGCTGGCCTGGTCTTGAGGAGAAGGCTGGACATGGCCTCCAGGTGTCCTTTACTGCCTGAATTTTCATGTGATCCTATTAGGTTGTGAGCAGCTTTGCAGAAGGGAAGAAACAAATCTCCCCGCCACCACCTGCTATATGAATTGGTTAGTCAGCTGTTCTGTTCTTCAGTTGGATTCCTTGTAGAAAAGCCACACCATTGGGAAAGGCAGTGACTGGTGATCACATACACACTGAGGCCAAGGACTGAACAGGCCAGATTGTAGACTGCTTTCTTTCTGCTGCAGTGCAATAATGCTGATGTGTATTAAGGCACTGAGTGTGCTGCACCACCGACACAGTGGAATAGACCCGTTAATTGCTTGAGCTCCTGCCTTGCATCTTTTTCAAGCCCTAGATTAATGCAAGCAAAGCAAAGAGTGTTGAGTGGTTGACATTTAATGAAATGATGTTTATTGTCTGGAGGAGTGCTTTATGATCATTTAATATGGTGACAGATGTACTAAAAAAAGCCATGAATAGACTGTGTAGATAAAAACATTGTTAGATCGTAGTACTCCAAAGGCGAGACTTGTTTGTCTTACCTGTCTGTAAATCATGCAGCACACTTTCAGTTCCATGTAAGCAGCAATGTTTTGCAGTAAAAACCCCAGATCCTTATTTTGATAAAGAGCATCCCTATTTTTATTTATTTATTTATTTATTTACTGCCTGGAATAAAATATAAAAGAGTAGATCCATTTTGAATAACTGAGGAATAAAAGTTTTAGAGAAAAGGAACACCCAATACCTGAGTGATTCTGTCATGGGGAAGCAATGCTGAATGTGAGATGGATTCTCTTGATGTGGGGAAATCAGTGTTGTCCTTCATGGGATTGGGTGCAGTGAAGGTGATCTGTTGTGCCTATATTCACATCCAGTTTTGTTTGTTTTTTTCTTTTCCTGCAGCAAAGAAAACTTGTGCTGAGTCGGATTTCGCTTGTGACAACGGCCACTGCATCCCAGATAGGTGGAAGTGTGACGGCGAAGAAGAATGTTCTGATGGGTCAGATGAATCAGAAGCAGCATGCAGTGAGTAGCACAGACAAGTGGTGTTCCTCAGACATGTCGTCTTGTCAAAGCGTGGAGTGCTAAAAAACGGAAGGTGTTATTCTTAACACTCACAGGATGATGTTTAAACTTCAGCTTTTGTTGTAACAGAAATTAAACACACAAAAGATTCAGGTCATTTGAATCAGATGGCTTCCAAATGTTCCCGTATACCAGTTTTCCAGACAGTGATACAGATAGAACTAAACAAGGTGTATTTCTGTCTGTAATGGAACAGGAAATCTTTCTAGCACTATTGCAGTTTGTGTAGTGTCAGGGCTCGTGATCAGCAGTGGTGCATTAAGATTCCTGATCAGTCTTCTCACGAAAGAGAACACTTTTAAGAAGTAGGAGTCCAAGGGAAATCACAAGTTATTATTTAGCCCTACACCCACAAGGTGTACCGTTGCTCCATGGAGTACAGGCTTCCTAGTCTGTGAAGCTGCACCAGCAATCATGTAAGGTCTGAATCAAGCACTATGAAATCTGTGCGCCTGGGGTCAGGTCTTTGCAAACTGCGATGTGCAGCATTTTGCATGGGGTAGCATCTTAGGATTCATCACTGCATACAACACTTCTGTCACTGCAGCTGAACTTTGCAATTCCTAGGGCATTTCCCAGTGTTATTATTGCTTATTTTAGTTTTTGCCTTGGAGAACAAGTGAGGATAAACATAACAGACAAAAGATGAGCAGTGTAAAATAACTAAAGCTGAGAGTAAACATAATCAGTGCAAACAACACCTTTTAAAAATATATTGATTCAGTAAGTAAAAGGACATGCTTGATTTCCACATAGTGCATATAATGTTTTCATTCTTTGAGGACCTCTGTCCATGCTCTGTTAGTACAAAACTGTGAAGGTCTGGTGCTGAGTTGAAGGGGATCCGAGGAACACTGTAATGAAAACACTAGCTTGCTTACATCTGCAGATTTGTTCTTGGGCAGACCAAGAAACTTATACAAGCCATTCTATTGAATTTCCAGTCATGTACTTCACAAATATATTCCCATGAGTCAGAAACAGTGCTGGAGGAAGTGTTTTATTGGCACGTAGAGGGCTTCACAAATAACCATGCTTTTATTTTTAGTCCTAGTACCTGTTCTACCTTCTCCCTCCCTAATTAAGAAAGATAAATAAGCTTATCTTTTGCTTAAGATGAATGGAATATTTTTTGCAGGCATATACTGGCTACAGAAAAAATTACTTCAGTGACTGCATTAGCATATTTATGTACTATAAGTGTTGGTCTTTCACCCTGCATCCGCCTTAGTCAAAAGCTATCTTATTAATGCTCCTTCCGCTACCTGATTGTGTGGAGGGGGGCTGCATAACTAAGCAGCTCCATTCCCTGGTGTTGCTGTCTGTAAATCTCTTGGCAGAGGGCATAGCATGAAGAGGGTACAATCCATGCAGCTCTTAGTTCCCTGGTGATTTTTCTTGATCATCTTCCATTCCTCCCATTTTTCCCCACTTACGTTATTTCTTTGGGGAAATCATTTTTAAAACTTAAGCATTGTAAAGGATGCTTGACCTGAGCCTTTGATTGGTACAATATGGGGCTGCCATCCTGAGAGGAAAGTCATTTGTTCAGTTTAGCGTGATTTTCTGCTTGAAACCTACTAAGAAACTGATGTCTACATTTCTGCAGTGGTTCTTCTGCTCAGGTAGTATCAGGAAAATAATGGCCCTTGAAACGTCTCCCTGCTGCTAATGGGAGCAGGCCAGTGTCACCTTGACACAGGCAGAAATCTGTTCCAGTTCTGTAGTGTGCTGTGACAGGTCAATCAGGAATTCACTGTGGAAGTGACAGTGCCCGTGTGGACTAATTCTTGATTTGGCCTTTTTTTATTTTTAGTACAAGAGTTTTGAAAACAGGTCAGAGACTGTGGCATGTAATTATGGCCTATAACTGCAGCATTTCTATTCACAGAAGATAACATCCATATCTGTCAGTCAGGAAGGGGCTCTTGGCTTCCAGAGGGAGTTTGCATGAGTGAGTGCTTTTCTCTGTTGAAACCAGAAACTTCTGCTGCTCTAGCTCTCTCTGTTACAGGTAAAGTGTCCTCTTAGGACTTCGTTGTTGCATATTTTTCACATCTGGATCAAGGTGGTCTTGAGCCACAATCCCAGCTTCCGACAACAGAAGATAAAGGCGACTTTTTTCATAGCAGGGCCTCCAGCACACGTTGAACTGCTCTGGATTGTGCCTTCGTACCGTGTAGCTGGCTGCACTGTTGGAGTGCCTGGTTAAGGCTAGTTTTAATTTTAATTCCATTCTTTCTAATATTTGCGTGTAGCTGTCTCAGCACAATATGTTTAACTTTTGTTACAAGTTTATGTGGTAGATGCAAGATCTTCATGTCTCAAAGTTCATAGGATGCTCAATACAAGCTTATGCCTGACTTGTGGCTGGCTCTCCGGACAAGTTGATGTTTCTTTCTGTATCAGTTCAAAGCTTGCCTTCTAATCTTAAAAAAATCTGCGAGTAGAATTTTGGAACTTTACTTCTTTTATGGGATTATTCAGATCTGAGGTTCACACTTAATCAGATGAAGATCAAGTAGTTTTAATCCTATGGCTGTTGATAGCTATAGGCTTTAATTTGCATGGTAAGGCCATTCTTCCCAGATGTTTTGTATCCTTGTCAAAGTATGTGTCATCTCAGAGGCTGATCCGATCTGCTCTTAAGGAACCAGAATCAGCCCGATAATGCATAAGCACTGTCCTGGTTGTGGGATTAATTCACACATGTTTGCAGCTCTTCCTATTGCCACTCGTCAAGGCAGCAGTGAATGATAAACCTGGCGGATTGTTAAACAAAAAACTGGAGCATTATGCTTTGCTTTTAATGTGTACCTTCAAAGTAAAAGCCCAAACTTTTTGTATGTGTAAATGCCACACAGGAAAAAGCTGTAATTACAGACAGAAAATCTAGCGAGAGTCAGAATGTATAGTGGGACATTCTGTAAGACTTTTTCTAGAAGGTCTCTCCAAGCAGTCCTTGATTATTTTTTTTTTATTTTTTCCTCCTTCTGGTTGAGGAGTAATTGCAGGTCACTATGACTGTCTCACTTTCCTGTGTGGAAATGCAGCACAGCCTTTGGAGGAGAATGCACTGTGGAGTTTCCCTAGAGAAGAAATGGGATGGGAAATGAAGATTTCTCACCTCTGGCAAGATCAAACTACTTTATAAAATCAATTGCTTTCAGACAGGCCACATAATTACCAGCATCTCTGCCAGGTTCCAGAGCTATTCCTCAATTAATGTAACACTGGGACATTGTCTATAGTCCATTTGAGATATGGCGGTTCAGAGCATTGATAACGCTGAATGTTGCACTTGAGGAGTATTTCCTGCTTAGAAGGAGATCAACAGCACCTAGCCATATGCTAAATGGCTTTTTATTTTCTGAATGCTTTTGTAGCTATTTTTTAAATACCTTGTGGGCTCTGATTGGTTGTTAGGGGGATTCTGTGTCCCTGTCTCTAGTGCTAAGTTAAAGAGAAAAGGTTGTTGTAAACAAACAAAAAAAACCCTACTTAGTTTGCTACTGCTTCCCAGATCCTTGAAGTTGCTCAGTTTTGTACCTGGAGATACCTCTTTCAAGATGTTCCCTTCCACAGGTTTTCAGAACAGTGTGACTTGTATTGTGTCCATAGATAAGATGGCATTACAGCTTGCCTGATTTTGTTCAACCTGTGGTGTCCAGGTTTTTTTCCTGCTATCCACAAAGTGCGTTTTCTTCAAGCCACTGAATTTGACACGGAGCAGTGGCTGTAAGTGGCTATGGAGTTCCCTACTGATGGAATCTATGGGGCTTCTCACTGTTGTATCTGGTATGAACTGATTTTAGCGAAGATGGTTGTTCAGGCTTCTGGTTTGAAAATGAGTTATTATGAAGAAGAAGCTGCTTATATTTCTTCTTTTCTTTGAGCTAGATCCTTGGTCTAAAGATACTCTTACATCCATAGGTTTGTCCAAGAAAATTATTCATGTAGCAGGCAAATAGCACTGCTAAACCTCAGTGTTTTGCCATCTGTCAGTTCTTCAGTGCTATTATTTGGCAGCTGAGTTTATTTGGTCTCATTTATTTTATATTAAAGTTTCCAAAATAAGTGCATCCCTCTTCTGTAAGCTGATCTATTCAGGCAGATATTGTGGGCTGGAGCTGTTCTCTCTGAAGTAATCATCTGAAATAATGATGGAGGAAGGGGATTGTTTTATTTTGGCTTAGTTTGTTTTTGCATGGAAGTAGAATGAGCCCCTAATCAGGGGAAGCAAAGCCACGCAAACTCAAAAATTAATGCTATCTGCAGAGGGCAGAAAGGACAGAATGCACAGTTTAAGAAGTTGGGTTGAATGAGGCTGGGGGAGGGAGGAGGAGGAGGAATGTAATGTTGAAGAAAGTTATTTTGAGATACATGCTTAATAAATGAGAAGTAGTGGGATGGTGAGTGAGATGGAACGAAGAAATGCTGTTTAGCTGTGCTGCACTGCAGTGCTGATGGAGAAGGGGAAGAGTTAATGCTCCGGCATGTCACACTCCAGCCTCATCTTCCTTGACAAAGCCTTTTTAGGTTCAGGAGGTCTCTGTTCAGGAAAGGTTAGCTGCATGTATGTAAAGCAAATGAACCACTTAGGCCTTGCAGGATGCCTGCTGGGAGACCAGCCAGGGGAGATGCAGGCTTATCCTCTGTCTGACATGAGCCAGTGCCGCTGCTCTCTGCCTATGGGTGAGGCAAAACCTGCAGTGGGTGCAAAACTGCCATCATTGGAAGGTGTTCTGAAACAATAATGAGTTTCATTTCTGTTGTGTCAGCTTGTATGCAAGGAGCTTCCCACAAATTGTGAAAAAGGAGAATGGAATGTCTAGAAGCAGTGGGAGCGGAGTTAATGCCTCTGTCAGCCAGACGCCCCTGATTCTCATGTACCTCACCAGAACCTGTTTTGAGATATAGAAAATGTTTTTGACCTCAAAGTCAGCTCATTCACCTGAGGATCTTACAATTGTTTGCTACTAGATTATGCAGCAACATGCCTGTGCAAGGAGGTCTCTGGTAGGGCCCCACAAACCACCCAGCTGAGGAGCCCCAGATCTCTTTTTCATTGTTCTCACTAAAAGCAGCCCACTGCTACTCAGTGCCCATCCTGGGGTGGTGGCATGTGCTGCACAGGCTGTGCTTAAATGTGAGAGATTCCTTGTTATTTCACCATCCAGTTTCTGGAAGCTGAGGAAGGGGGAATGGTTGTCATTCTTCCTGCTGAGCTAAGAGACCTCTATCAAAATGGATGTTAGCCACCCAGTGCTGTTCCAACATAGGTACAGAATCATGCGGCTTTTTTACAGGAAAGAAATTTTAAATTTTCCTCCGAATTTGATTATTTAATGGAAAATAAAAATCTCTGGAGAAAAATAAAAACAAATGCTAGCAAACAGTAGCAGCACTGATGGGAACAAATTAAAAGGATAGAGCAAGTAAAGATCTGAGCTGGCAAACTCTTGCCTAAGGACATCGTATATATAATGAGATCAAGGAATGCAGGCAGCAGAAACTCACCATTTCTTATTTCTTTATCAGATATGTGACATTCTCCTAGTTAAGAGCAGAAGTTATTATACGGAATGGTGCAGGAGGATGTTACGAGAGAGAAAAAGGGAGGCCTGAATTCATGTTGCATGTAATAAGGAATGGTTTAATAGGGCAGGTTTAATAAGCAGCAGTCCTAGAAATAGATTTATTTTTTTAAATGGAAATGGAATTTAAAATGAAATCCGTGAATGTTGGTTTGAAATACAGTATCAGTTCATGCAGTCCTCCTTATTTTGAAGTACATGTCATTCAGGGAGATGTATCCAAACTTGACAGTTATATTTTTAATGGGTATTTTCCACGATCCTGGGCACTTCATGTGCTACTGCTATGTATGCTGATCTCCTGTAATACTGGTCAGCGTGCAATGGTCCTCGTTTGCTATTAAGTTGCACAAAAGCATAATACTGCAGTTGTTGGTATTGCTGATAGTATTGCTCACCCTCAAATGCACAACCCTCTCCTAGCTTCCCATTCACCCCAAAGGAAATTATTTCCATATTATTTATCTTTGATCTATGTCTCGTGCATGTCTGACTGAGTTTGGTTACATTACTGTGCTTTTCTGGAAAGCGACTTAATAGACTGTTCCTGCCCTTGGAGAATTCATTTATCTTGAAGAAGGGTGGACTGTCTCACTCAGGCTATCATGTACACTGGGCCACTGAACTTCAAATGGGGGGAGGGGGAAAAGAAAAAGAAGAAAGCCACCACAAACAAACTAGGTCAAATCATCCAAGCACAGCCAGATACCACGTTTTAGAACCTGGGGCAGAAACAGAAAGGATTTTTTTTTTTCCCCCCCCAACATTAAGAGCAGATCTTCTTGTTTATATTGTGCTATGGTGGTGGGGAATTATATGTGCAGTGGAATAAATAAATTAAAGACTATTCTATTGGAGAAATTCGTTATGGGCTCATTCAAGGAATTAAGTGAGATAAGGTTAGTGTTAGATATACAAGTGTTCATTTACACAGCACTCCCATTACACTAACTGGCTATTGCCAGCACAAAATCCTGCAGCTTCCATGCTCTGGGTACGGGGCCCCCACAAGTGTGATGGGCCCTTGGGAACATTACAGCAGCTGAGGTTTCCACTGCATCTGTAAACAAATATAGCATAAGGTACAGAAGATGGGAGTGCTTCTGGAGCTACGGGACCCTCCTGGTGGCAGGACACAGAAGTGACAGTCTGGTTTTCCAGAGGCTCACACTGAGTTTGTGGGACTAATAGCAAAAACTTTGATTTGTCAAAGTGAACAAATCAGTGGGGACAGAATAAAATAAAATCACCCCATGATCATCTTTCCATGAAGTCACAGAATAATTTAAGACAGAAGGGACCTCTGGGGCTCACCTAGTCCAGGCCCCTGCTGCAAACAGGTCACTGTTCTTGCATTTGGCCACCTATATTAATGAAAAAAATCCCTGAATGTTACCTGAATTTCCTCTGTTGTAGCATGCATCACCATGCATATCTGAGAACAATCTGTCTCTGTTTTCTCAAGTCCCTTCCCATTTCAGAGTTGAAGGCAGCAATAAAATCTTCCTTTTGCCTCCTCTTCTGATGGCTGAATGCAGTTCTCTCTGCCTCTCCTTGTGTGTAGTCTATTGTTTTCCCAGGAAATTGGAAATAGCACAATTCTGTAAATGGAATCAACTTTTTTCATCATTCACTAACCTCTGTCAAAGCCTCCTCACATCCAAAATGTAATATAAAAATATTTTATGTCTTTTGTATGCTGCTTACCTTCCAGGTCTACTTATGAAGGGTTTCGGACAGTTAAAAATTCTGTTCAGTGAACGCATTAGCAACACTTTAGAGATGGATGAGACTTGTCAGGGCCGGTTAGAAGACCAGTAGCTCCCTACAGATTGTATCTTCTGGTCTAGTAAAGATTTCTAAAAGTCTTTTTTTATCCTAAGTACGTGTAACTCTTCAAATGCTCATAAACATTTCTACTTCAGTCATCTTATCTCTGCCAATGTATACTTTCTTCACAAGTGCCCCTGGTTCCTTTATCACTGTAGCTCATCTGAATGAGTCCAAGTGGGTCCTTGTTGAGCAACCCCAAACTGACCTCAATATCCCAAAGGACACAAAATGGTAGGTACTAACACAAGAAATCTTTGACAAGATGAGAAACCTAATCTAGCTTTTCTTGCATCCTGTTCCTTTTATTGAAGCATGAAATTATCCTTTTACATCAAAGCAAATTCAGCAAACTCAAAGCCTAGCTGTTTATCTTTAGTAGCAGGAAAACTTTATCTGTGGCTGTTGGGCAGTGAATTACATCTCCTTTTTGATGATTTCCGTGGCTTTGGTGGTCTCAGCATTTTACTTACCTAGAAACGTAAATGAATTTAGGATATGCAATGATTGTGCTTCAATTCTACCAGTGCTAAAAACTTTGAAGTAATACCCTTTTAAAGAAAACCTATTTTTCTTTCGGTGGAAGGTGGTTAGAGCTTGAGTTTCAAAAGTGACCTTTTCCGAGGTACTAGGCCAGTAGGAAAGCCAACAGAAGTTAACTGTTGGATCTTTTCAGATGTTTTTGCTGTTCTTTTATTAAGCAATGTAATCTTGCCAGAAAGTCACTTTCTCATGTAGCTTTGCAAGATTTGGCATTTGCAGTGTTCATATGCCTCAGGTCATAGAATCATAGAATGGCTTGGGTTGGAAGGGACCCCAAGGATCATGGAGCTCCAACCCCTCTGTCACGTGCAGGGCGACCAACCTCCATATCTAATACTAGACCAGGCTGCCCACGGCCCCATCCAACCTGGCTTTGAACACCTCCAGGGATGCTCCAGGTCAGCCCTGAGCTTTCATTAGTTGACTGTTGCAAATATATAAATGTTGGCATTTAAATATTTTTCCTATTGGTGTAATGTGTTCATGCAGTTTGTAAACAGGAACAGTCATAAAAGGGCTTGCTGCTGCCTTTTATGGCTACTATTAATCTTGCAATTACTTCAGTGAGAGAGAAGAAGCAGGAAAGTGAAGGCTGAGCATATGAAGGCCTTGTGTGTGTAGTTATTTGGAAGCCCATCAATATTGAACTAGTAAAAACTGAAGAGGCTTTCAAAAATACTCAAGCCGCTTTTCACGGCCTAATGATTTTCTTTTTTTCCATTCTCTTCCTGCTTGTTCTCTGAAATTCAGATTTCCTGATTTTTAAAATAGTTGTTGGCTTGCTTACTGTGGCTGATGTGAAAATAAAATAATTTCTGGGAATCAAAAGCAAGTCATAATTTGAAAACTGAAATATGTTGCCAACTATATGAAGCAGCATTGCACTGTAGTTGTGCAGAAAGCAAATCTCTTGCCCTTTCTTGAATGGATGAATTACGGTGTGAGGAAAATATTTTAAGAAGTGAAAATGAAATGGCATTGTTCAACATTTTCCACATTTAAATACTTTGTGTTTTAATATTTTGGGTTTCTTGTAGGTTGAAGCTGTGATTCCTAATTGCACATTTACTTAATAGATATATTTTTTTCAGTCTTTGTCTCCTTGTACAGTTGCGGGATCATGTTTCCATTCAGGACAAGCTCCCACTGAACTCGTTTGCAGTTTTAATGAGGGTCTCGTGATACTCCATCCTGCTTCCTTGAGGATTAGGATCATGATTAAGACTGGTTTAATATGCAGCCTCTGCATGCTTTGGTAGATAATTTATGTAACTTAAACCTTGCCCTGGAGATTTTTAGCTCTCTGAAACGCTTTCAGTCGTACTGTGCCCAGGGTGAGGCACCTCGCTGGCAGCGCTGTCTTCGCCCTGCACATTTGTGGGGTGCAGCAGACATCCACAGCTGCCATGGGCCTCAACCAGCTCTGTGCTTTAGTAATAGCTTCTGGCCTCTAGTAAGGACACTGTGCAGTAGCTGTATTCTGAGTGACAGATTTCAACTCACCCCATCTTGTATTTTAAGATAGTAAGCCATGTTAAGAACCTTTTGTATTAAAATACAAGAGGCCTTAGCTCAGTAGTTTTGTTAGCTCGCACATGTGTATGCGTTCTTGTGTGAGTGCACTAATGCCAGTCAGTGAACCCTATTTCCAGCTTATACTGCCAGACTAGGCATCTTACCGTGTCACTGGAGTTCTCTAGGTGTACTGTTCTATAGGAGTTGAGTTACTGTGTGAAGGCTGTGAATTCTGTTTTGTGGCAGAGGTGGTAAATAGTCATTTTTGACATGAACATAACCATGCTTCTCCTTGTGAGGCAAGAAGCATGTTGGTCAGCCAGCAATTTCTTTCCTAATTGTACTAAAATCAAGTAAAATTATACATATATTTAGAAGTGCACATACACAAAATAATGATATGTAATTCGAGCATTTCAGCAGGTATGTTGGCTGTGTATAGAATGTGAATGAGAAATAGCAATTATCATACTAAATTCTGCTAGAATTTATGTTTTTATTTCAATTCCTGCCTCTAGACATGTTGTGAGAGTCAGACTTGGAGCTGAGCTGTGTGAACCAGCAGGGCTATGTGTAATGAAGGGAAGGTACGGATGGCAGGGGAGCACCTTTTGTTCTCAGTCACAGGTCTACACGCCACTGTTTTTGTGCAACAGCCTGAGCAAATTCAATTAAAATACCATCTAAGCTGTCTGTTCTGTCGTCAGAAAAAGAAAACAGGTGAGGGTTTCTTTGTGCTTATATAAAAGATGAAATGTTCCCTTCTGAGAGATATAATTTTAATAGCAGTAGAGCCTTTTCAGAATTTCTTTCTATTTGCACATGTAAATGTATTTTAGAGTGAGGATATCTTAAAAATGGTTAAGTATATGGTTGTCTGCTGAATGCTTTTTCTACTCTGAGTGCTTCATGCTTTGTTGGGCCCTCTGAGCAGGAATTCATATGTTGATGCCTTCACCAGCTCATAGGAGTTTTCACCTTAGTATGGGAAAGCAGCATCTTCATTTGGCACAAGCTTGGATCCCACTCTTGGTGAAGGGGCTGCCTCTTTGTGGCACTGCAGATGTTAGCACAGTGCTGCAGGATGGCTTCCTTTCAGCTACTGTGCATGCTGAAGATAGCATAACATGGAGTGTGACATAAGATGCCTTCACAGTGTGAATTTTTACAAAGTCCTGGATGATATTTTTATACTCTGTGCTCTAACAGAACAGAAAGGCCATGTAGTAACAGCAGACACAAGGTGCAGTGTCAACGTTGCAGCATACCTGGGGAAGCTTTTCATTTGGAAGTAGATAAGGTGCAGATTTTCTGGTAGCAGGAAAAAAATGTTTTGCAATGGATTCTTGCAGTTTGCTGGAGACCTGTGCAATTTTTCTTTCTGTAATTTTTATCACTCATCTTGGCAGGTTTCATTATGTTTGCTCATCTGGGGACCTTTTGTGGCTGTAGGTTCCCTATTGATAAGAAGCACTTTTGCAGCCGTAATCTCTTTTACGATGGATGTGGTCTCAGTGCTGCTTGGCTCCTTTATCCTTTGTATAATTTAGTCCCCCTAGTGTTCTGTGGGGCTTTTCCCTCCCTGTTTTGATTAGAATTGGAGTAATCTCTGTCAACCAGAGAAAGAAAATGAGCCTGGGCAGAGACATAATGAAAGAGCAGCTGCTGATGCAGAGGCTCAGGGAGCCCTGCGGGTTTATGCTGGACTCTCAGCCACAGTTGAGAGACTTCTGAAGAGCCTGTGTTTTCATCACTGTTTGTAACCAGCGGGCTCTCGATGGAGCCCAGCATGCAGTCTGAGAGCATTCCTTCCTCCTCACACTCCAGGTACAAAATTCTTTCAGGATTAGCCTGAGAGAGAAAGGGAAGGACCCAGTGTGCCCATGTGCACTTTGCACATCAGTTCCCCAGTCTCATGGGTACTCTGGAGTGTCTGGTGAAGGGCTGCTGCCTCCACTGCACCACAGCCTCTGCAGTACTGGTTCAGACATGGCCAACCTAGGCTGGCATCAACTGCAGAGCACCTACACTGCT
>JAOWBP010057340.1:0-17090 GCA_028571105.1 Tragopan temminckii
AGGGAAGGGAAGGGAAGGGAAGGGAAGGGAAGGGAAGGGAAGGGAAGGGAAGGGAAGGGAAGGGAAGGGGGAAAAGAAACAGGGAAAAGACAGAAAAGAATGAATCAGAAAATCCACATGACCCAATTGTTGACTCAAGGCTGAAAAAAATTGCAAATGATAATTCAATCTGATGTGAAAACTGATGATCAGAAAGATAACATCATGGAGATTTGTGGTGTTTATAGGATTGAATTGTCACTAGGGTTAAATGTGAACTGTCTGTAAAGAATTTGAGAGATCAATAAAAAAACTGTCAACTCAATAGATTTGAGTTTTTCTAAATTTCTATCAGAAGTACCCTATAATAAAATACTGTAAGTCTTGGAACTAAGTGTTGCCAGATCAATATCACCTGAAATTAGACTCATAGAATCATAGAATCTTTAGAGTTGGAAGGGACCTTTAAAGGTCATCTAGTCCAACTCCCCTGCAGTGAACAGGGACATACGCAGCTACATCACATTGTCCAGGGCTTGATCCAGCCTTGCCTTGAAAGTTTTCAGGGATGGGGTATCCACCACATCTATGGGCAACCTGTGCCAGTACCTCATCACCCTCACTGTAAAAGACTCTTTCCCTTTATCTAACCTAAATCTACCCTCTTTAAGCTTGAAACCATTTCCTCTTGTTCTTTCTCAACAGATCCTTTTAAAGAGTCTGTCCCATTCTTGTAGTTCCTGCTAGTCTGAGCCCACTACACTTAAAAAGACATGTTGTTCTAATAGTACCAAAGTAGTCAGAGGATTTTGTTATGAATTTCACAAAGAGCAATTTAACCATGGTTTTGTATTTTGCTTTCATATTCATTCAGTTTTTAACAACAGCATGTTTGTTTTCACTATTTGGTTTTACATTGTTTATTCTACTCACTCAATTATTTGGTTTCCCAGAGGTTCTGGCTCATCAGAGCTGAGAAGGAAGTGCAACCAGCAGGACATTTGTCTAGCAAATAGTACAGCTGTGCCAAGACTGTGCCAGTTTCCAGAGGCCATCTTGGAGCAGCAGATGGAAGAGAAACAAGGTTACAACATAGGTCCAATATTCACCCAAAAGACAAGGCCAAAAAAAAAAACAAAAACAAAAAAAATAACAGAAAGCTAACAATGGAAAACAAAGCATAACTCAGCTTGAGGTTCAAGCTTAAATGAGCCTCGTGGCCAAGGGATGAGGAGAGTTCCACAGGTCAGGGTCAGTAAGGCCCACTCATCTCTTAAGGCTCTGGCAGATGGAAATCAAATGATAAGGAGCCGGCTGTGAAGTGCAGGGATTTATTGACATTAGAGATTCTGGAATGGAGAACCAGGTCAAAAGTTGTCATTCTGTGTCAAGATATCACATAAGAAACTAAGATTGGAACCCTAACAAGGAAAGTGCCAAAGTCCAAGACACAAAG
This sequence comes from Tragopan temminckii, assembly GCA_028571105.1. NCBI lineage: Eukaryota > Metazoa > Chordata > Aves > Galliformes > Phasianidae > Tragopan > Tragopan temminckii. The sequence continues at coordinate 1,436 of JAOWBP010057340.1, forward strand.
AAGACGTATTACACAGTAAATCCAAAGGGGAAAGGAATACAAAACCAGTACAGCTTAGTTAAAAGAGCAGATGGAATTTGACACACATCTCTCCACATCTCTCTGGTGCAATGCAGAGGTGAATGCTCCATAGAAGCTCAGTCAGGGCTATGAAACCACGCTCTCTGCCCAAGCCTAAAGGTTTCTCAACTGTTTTTTTGTTGGGAGTCTAGGAGCATCATATTCCATCTCTAGGGATAGTCTCCAGATTAACTGCTAAGTCACTGCTCTCAGGTGATAGTGAATGGTTTAATAACTGCATAGACTGCATTTTCTGATGTTCCAGCTGAAGATCAACATCATATCACATTTCTGTATTTTATCTTCTTTTTTGAAGTAGAACAAACCTTGCTCTCTATTAAAAAAGAGCAATGTAAAGAATTCATTGGTTTTGAAAATCCAACATTTAAATTGCTATGTCATTTACTCTGACTCCCTTTATCCCATGAGTTCCTGCCTTGTGATACCATGTAATATCAGGACATACATCCTCTTCTAACTGAAATTGAGCCCAAATTAGCACACAGATGAGCCTTCTCTGCTGAATCTCTACATTGCACTGCTCATTTGTTAGACAACGGAAGGTCTAGAGTGAAAATCACAACGAAGTTATCCTTTTGACAGAAAGGCAACTGATTGAAAGCCAAGAAAGTAAATTTTTCCACTGCAATATATTCTGTATGCCTTCTGAATGAGTTAGTCACAAATATATTTGCCTTAGGTTTGCCTTTACATTTTCTACCTAATCTCCCTCTCCATACAATGAGAAATAAGGAGATGATCTTATTCCAGGAGATGTACAAGTAAATAATGGTTTTTCAAGCTGCTTCTTGCCCTTCTTTCACATAATGAAGAAAAATAGAGGCTTACTAAATGAGCACTCCCTGTCTTCTGTCTGAATTCAAGCAGGAAACGAGGGGAAAAGCATCTTTGTATGTTATATGCAGTAAAAAACATAAAAGAAAGTCTATTCATTCAAACCTGAATTGAAATTGCACAGAAAATTTTATTCTCATAATTTTCTACTGCTGCTTGACTGCACAATCTGCATAGTGTTCCTCAGACCATTTCTTACTGAGTCTAACAAACATACAGTTAATGTGCTCTTATAGATATTTAAAGCAAGATTAAGACAACTCCAGCTGGAGATGGTCTGCCCTTCCTGTATCCTGGCTGAATTTAACAAGATGGTCTATGCAAATACAAGTTTTATGAAAGAAGGCTTATGTTATTTAGATCTCACATTAGGTAATAGTTAAAAATATTTCTAGAAATGTAGCTAACTGTGGGACACTTCTAGACTATTTTCCAGCTTCTAAGAACATAAAAAAATTTTAAAATATCTAAATAGAATTTGAATTCAACAAACTTACTTATCTTAAAAAGTTCAGTAAGAAATCAAAATCTACAGGATTGAGGGCTAATTTTTACTTTTGTCCTTATAAAGACCTCCCACTGACTTCTGAAAAGTCTGAGTAGTCTGTACACTTCCGATGAAGACTTCATTAATCTACACAGAATATGTCATGCATCAATATTAAAAGTATCTTAACAAGGAAAGAGAGCAGAGAATGAGAGTGAATGCTGTGTGGCAGGTCAACATCAATAAATGATTATGGCATGGAGCAAATCATTTGTACAGTGAGGCTGTTCCTGCACCCATCAATTTAGGTGCTAAGAATGAAATGCAGTTTTTATATTACTTATTCTTATCTCTACTTGGCTTAATTTTACTTTCCTTCCTCCATCTATTTTTCTCTGTTCTCTTCAACAGTTGTCATTTCTTGCTGGAATCTCATATCTGCAGGTGATTCAGCACTTGTCAGTCCCCTCTCTCTTTTTTCCTCCCTTCTCTCCTTACTTTGCGGTAGTTTTACTTTTCAGCTTTCTTTCTTCCCCTCCTCCTCCCCCACCTCTTTCTGACTTCCTCCCACCTATATGTATTTTTCCCTTCTCAAACTCGCTTTCCACTAAAAATAACCACTTTACTGCCATACAATAGAGATAATTAAATGTTTTAAACACCCGACTGATTTATAACTTCTGATATAGTTTCACAGGTTGTGGTAAATCAGGAAAATCTTTAGATCATGCTGGAATTCTCTACGATTATATTTTTTGAAGGATCTGGTCTAGGAAAAAAAAAATGAACTAGACTTTAGTGAAAATTCAACGCTGTTTTTGGCCAAAATTGCTCTTGGTTCAACACCTGTAGAAGTAAAAGGATTTTTCTCTTAATCAAGTGAGTACCTGTACAGATGACAGTGTTCCAGCTCCGTGTATCCCAGAATGATAATGCTACACGATAAACCTTGCTTCAAACTCTTGTTTGTAGAAAGTCTGTAAAGATTTAGAAAAGGGAGAAGAAAGTAGCAGCACATTATAGACATCTCTGTAAACCTGCATGGTCATTCATCACTCTAAATTAAGAACAAATTCTTTATTTCTAAGAGCTGTCATCAGAAGAAAAAATAAAAATTACTCCCTAGGTATTTGTGTATTTTCTTCTCAGTGATTGCCCTAAAACTTTCACAAGGTCAAATTTAGTCTTACTGAGTGAAAATGATAAAGGTACTACCTGGTTACCTAATGTGGCAGGGAAGAGTTTTGATTAATGATTTGCTGGATTGGAAATACTTGTGATAACAAAAAAAAAAAAAAAAAAAAAAAAAGGTGGATAAGAGAGGAAAGTAAGGTTTCTGAGGACAAGGTGCTGTTAATCATTTCTTTTATTATTATTATTGTCATTATGTGGTTGTCTCCCTCATAGAAGCCAAGGGCTGGTTATCCAAGCAAATGAGCTGTCAAGCAAATAATACAGTTGGGAGAAAAAGAACCTTTTTTTTTTGTCCTTCATTTCTGGCACAAAGGAGAATTGATAAGCTGGTTTTTGACTTCACAAGGTATAAATATGTATTTATAGTGCAACTATATTTGAAAAATATACTCCAGTTTCAACTCTCATGAAACTACTGCAGTAAACTATAATACTTTATGAGGTATTCTAGCAGTTGTGGCTTCTTAGAAGATATTGGATGTGTTCTACAGCTTATTACAAAACTCTTCCATGGCAACATATCATTACTTAAATGAAAACAGTAAACTTTGATTTTCTGTTGATGTTATGAAAGTCAGATTAAACTTGCTCTTCTACAAATGCTTCCCAATGACTTCCCCTTTAAATAAAGCTCTTTGTATTTCCTATTTCTATGCAAAATGAATTTTACTGAGGTGGCTGTTGTATAAGCAGAAGTTCTAAAACCAGGCAGCCATTTAAGCAGAATGATTAAGAAAATTGCAAGATATAACTTACTTCTAGTAATTACTTAGTAACCAGTTTGCATAAGCCATGGTCAGCAGGAAGTTTTAGATTTATCACAGAAATTGCCCAAATTGTTCTCTTGAGATTTTTGTCTCTGAGCGAAGAGAAAATGCGCAATATCTCAGCACTGAAACCAGAAAATACTGTACAAGTGGAGTAGACCTCGAATTCATATTGAAGTAGTGTTGGATTTGATCTCTGGCCACTGACAATATGCATGTTAACATCAGACATTCAGGTTTGGGTGTTAATTCTAGAAAGGGAAAAAAGGTCAATTAACGATGAAGCCATGCATAACACAGCAGTTTCTCTCTATGGAGCCATAATAAGGAACACAAAAATGCTTGGAGTGTATACATTTACCATGAAAACAAATACAGAAGTTTGGAAGGCTGCAATATTAAACAATTCTTTCATGCATCCATACTGAAAAGAAAGAGTTTGCCAGAGCTGCTTGCTACAAAAAAAATCATTCTTGGGCAAACCTCGGTCAGGGAATAGGTAAAATGAAAACCAGTAGACTAGATGGAACACTGGTTTGACCCATAGAAGTATTTATTCTCTGTAAGGAATAAATGATAACTTTTTAATAATTAATTCTTTTGCTTTGTTTTCTCACTGTAGAATTTAATGCATGAAAAACTTCTTGATCTGGAGACGGCAGACTGCCGACTTCCACTGAGTGATACCGGTGTGAAAACCATTGTTTATCCAAAAGCCAGAGAATGTGTTTCAGAAAAAAGGCAATTATTAAGCAGTAAGGAGAAGGAAAGACAAATCCTTTGATGAGATTTTTCAAAGCTTAACCACTGTCCTAATTAAAAATGCATACATTATTTCTCATCTGAATGTAGTTAGCTTCAGTGAGATCTGGCTGTCAGATACTGTTATACGTTTTCTTCTAAAATAGGAAGACTTATTGTATCAGAAATCTTTTTCTCTCTAGATAATTCTAGGCTGTGAACATATTAACCTTCCCTTTGCTGAACTTGCTTGAGGTATTGTAGATCTCTTCAAGGCAGATGAGCCTTGCAGCTCCAATACCAGTGCATAGCTATAATACTTACAAAAGAATTGTACAAATTACAGTATCTATAGAGAGTGTTTGGGATCATATTTTTTTTTTTCTTTTAGAGTTATTCTTTTCCTCCTGCAACCAGACACATGTCCAATTTCTGTATATTGGTTGCCCAAGCAACCTCTGCTGCCTGAGCTCTGGGTGCAGGTGTAGGTTTTCAGCTCTCCATCACAAAAGGAGCTGATGTGAAAGATAGAGGAACTGATAATGAGCTTAAGTGGGTTAAGAAAGCCCAATTAGGTGACTGACTGTAGTAATGAGAGTTTTATTTAAAGGTTAACAGTGCTAATAAATTCATTAATGCAGATAATTTATTAAAAAAAATCCTACAATTTGCAGGAAATAGGAAGGAGAGATTTTACTTCAGTGTGTTTCTGAAATTGAAGTGCAATAGCTAAATGTAATAGAAAGACGTGAATGACATTTGCCAAGCTTGTTACTTAAACTGAAACCGATATAGCTCATGCTTCATTATGTGTGCATACCCTTCCATTTTGAAAGCATGAGGAGAATCTTCCACTTCAGCAAAACAAGAGCCTTTCACATGTCTCAAAAGTGCATTATTTTGAGACTTGGTTTTTAAACAGCAAATCTTTATCTTTACTAAAGCCATTTCAGGTGAATAGTATGGGTAGAATTGCCATACAGAACTTACATTTCTCTTAAATGATAAGTAATAGTGTTGTCTTACAATTGCAGACATTTACTTGCTTGTAAAAAAAGAAGCTGGTCAGGATAGGAAACTTACTCTGAGAGAGGGATGGTTCTAACATTTCAAACACCCTGAAAGGGAAGTTCTCAACCTAATACTGGCTTCTAATTAGGATTTCAATGCTTCTTAAGCAGACAGCTTTCTTTTAGTCTACCAAAACAATGAATTACATTGAAAAAGCCTGAGACTCATCCCTGGATCCAGAGATTTAGTCAGTTCAAAGCAGTGTCTGTCCTCAGGGCAGTGGCAATCTCTGTGAGCTTCTGCGTATTATAGGCTGTCAGTATGAAGGTTGAGTGTAACCTTGAATTTTAGTTTCAAAAGCATTTAAGCTTATAAAAGCTTCTGACATTTTGCACCTACTACTGAAAAATGTGGGCATGGTACTTCAAAGACCTCTTGGCTTATTGATCATCTCCATTTGGTACAACACTGACTTATAACAGGGCAACACAGAAAGAAATAATTCTCAAAGATGTTAAAGGCATTTTAAAGCTATCACAGTCTTGAAGGAAAGCTATGTCATTATTTATATAACATTAAAAGAACAGTACTGTCACTCAAAAGAAAGCTGATAAAAAAAGAATCCAGCTGTGTGTGCACTGTACATGGGACTTTGGTGCCACTTGAACCTACACACTCCTCCTACAGAAAGCTTGGTTTTCTCCATAGAAAATAATGTTATTTCCAGTCTTGAAAGACTCTGCTTTTAACAGTATGAGATCACAGATCCAAGAAGACTTGACGGCTAAAATATGAGGAAGATTCCAGATAAGGTTCTGGAAAACGAGTGCATTCATACAACAGGTACTAATTTAGAGCTGAATCTCTAAAGTGCCTAACAACTCAAAGAAGGCTCTGCAATTATTCCCCTTTTTCTGGAAATATTATTATATTACAGTGCTACAGCTAGCACTGCCAAATCATACTGCGGTAAGGACTTGTGTTACAATGAATGGTATAGATCATGGTTATAGCAATGGGTAAGAATTATCAGAGGAAATGCTCAACTGGAAAGAAAGGAGACTTAGAAGGTGCTAGTGAAAGCTACAAGTGTTAAAATAAGACATGGAAGGTTCTTACAGACATTGCTGCAGTATTACCAGCTGTAAAGGTACACGGGGAAATTGAGATAAAAAAATGCCATCAAAATAAGTAGTAGATGCTAAGCGAAGTAAAGACAAAGGAGTAGTGGGAATAAAAATGCAACAAAAGGGAGCTTGCAATGAGTAGTCTTATTCCAGCCAACCCAGGCTTAGAGAACAGAAAGCTTCAGTCTGCCTTCAAGGAGAGGAGGGGAAGGTGCTGTGGTGCCCAGGGCTGGTTGAGGGACCAATCCTGGTAGACCCCAGCTAGAATAGGAGCTGTCCTGCGTGTTCTCCCCAGCCTCAGTGCTCAGCAAACCTTCAAGACCTCTCTCCTAAAACCTGAGTGACACAATTCTCTGCCTGGGAGGACAGTTCAGGATTTGGTTGCAGCTAAAATCCTGAGTGTCTTTTCCCCAAGAACCCAAACTGCCAGTGCTATAGCTGTTCCTACTGTATAGGAAATTACAGACCACAGACAACAGGTTCTGAGCAAAGGTATTGAGTTTTGACGCTGTTCCTACTTATCTTCCCCCTTTGCCTTGCATCCTGCACCCACAGCTACGTGGCTGCTTCAGAACCATTGTTTCCATTTGATAGAACATCTGGAAGAAATGTGGTGGGGCATCTTTTGTGAAACTTTTCACAGAGACAATTCTCCCAAAATAACGCTGTTTAAATGGATAAAGAGGAGTTCTTAAAGATCGATCTTTCTCTGCTGGTTTCTTTTGATTAAAATGTCTTTGTGATAGAATTGCTTTTATTGCAGTACTCAGAAGGCAATTTCACAATTTCACACCGTCCTGAGTTCCATGAGGAAATGAAAGATGGAGTTCCTGGAATTTTCAGATAATTCTAATGTAAAAAAAATAGCTAAAATTAAATTAGAAATGGTTATTAATATGTGACTGGTGAAGTTAATCTGTTATATGGATCCCTATATGTTTTGCTCAAACACGTTGAAAAAAATTAAACTGAATTATATACATCTTTTTGCTATAGACGCTTAGACTAATAAATAATTCTACTAATTATATGTATAATTAGTAGAATTCTAATAATTCTAAGTCAGAAGTTTAAGTAAATGAATGAATAATTAAAAAAAAATGTTCTTAGTTTTTGTAAATAAATTTTCTGTCCAAAATTTGGAGGTTGCAGGGAGGAAAGGCTATGCTTGATCCACAGTGCTGCTTCTCCTTCATCACCTCGGTTGTAGTAAGGAAATTTATAAAGCTAATCAGAGAAAAGTAGTAAAAAAAAAAAACAAAACAATAAACAAACAAACACAACAAGTTAAGTAAAGAGAAACCTGGAGGCTTAAATTTTCAGTATTTTGATTGTAACTTTAATCCAGTGAGAACTGATTTTAAGAGAAAAAACATGCAGAAATTTCAACAACATTTTTAAAATTCAAAAATAAAATTGATCCACCTTTTTTTTTCCCTCTTATTAATAAGTATTGATAACCTGGATTGGATCTGATATTTACCTTTAATTTATCCTTAGTTGCTTTTTGTCCCTTTCTAACTTTTCAACAGTTGTTCACTGATAACAGTTTTCTAAGACTTGAGTATGTAGGTTACATTATTCATTGACTGTTTGATTAAAAGTGAATTCTAAAATATTTCGTTTAAAAATTCTTCAACTAGACTGTCAGGTCACTCAAACCATAACCAAGGAGTGCATTTATCCAAATCAGAATAACGAAGCGGCTTCCAAACTTTGCTGATCTGCAGTTCCTCTAAACTTTCCAATACAGATTAAAGGAGTCCCTCTGTGTTTGATTTATTTGGTAGTTTAACATTTTCCAGCAGCATTTGAACTTTTTTTCATTTCAGTGTAAACATCCATTTCAGAATTTGAGGCAGCAGAGGAAGAGACTTTATAAGTTTTCAATAATGTTGAGCTTTAAAAAAAAAAAAAAAAAAGAGTTAGGACATATGAATTTTGAAGAATGGCAACATAGCACACTGTCCAATCTGCTACTTTTTGCAGCAAAACGATCAAGGCTACTATCTGACACTTATTTATAAATACTGTAATTTGGACAACTGTGAGAACTGCCCTCTAGAAAGTCTGGGGTAAAGAGAATCGGTCACATGAAAGGAGACAACCAGTCTAAAAACATAGAAGGTGAAAATGGGATTCAATCTTCGTCTATAAATGTAGACAAAAAGCAGTTTCCCTTGAAGTATAATACTGGCACAGGAATAAACAGATAGATAGATACTATAAACAGATTATGAATGTACTTAGGCTACAGAGATGAAATTTCCTAATTGCAAAAGCGTGTCTCAAGTCCTTGCTAGTGAGACCTCACTTGGAGTACTGTGTCCAGATGTGGAATCCTCAGCACAGAAGAGGCTTGGACCTCTCAAAGTGCATCTAGAGGACGGTTACAGAGATGATCCAAGGCATGGAACACCTCCCCTATGAGGACAGGCTAAGAGAGCTGGGGCTGTTCAGCCTGGAGAAGAGAAGGCTCTGGGGAGACCTGATAGCAGCCATTCAGTATCTAAAGGGGGGCTGTAAGAAAGAAGGAGACAGACTCTTTAGCAACATCTGTTGTGACAGAACAGAGGGAAATGATTTCAAACTAAAAGAGGGGAAATTTAGATTGGATATAAGGAAGATGTTTTCTATACAGCCTCTTTGCTCAGACATGAGATTCCTCTATTCAGGGTGTGTTGAATGCCCAGAAAAAAATATTTATACAAGGCCAGTCCAAAACATGAGCCTGAAACATCTGTAATTGCTTGGATGGGAGAAGAGGGCACATGGAGGGTGGTGACACACTGGAACAGGTTGCCCAAGAAGGTTGTGGATGTCCCATCCCTGGAGGCATTCAAGGCCAGGCTGGATGTGGCTCTGGGCAGCCTGGTCTGGTGATTGGCAACCCTGCACATAGCAGGGGGGTTGAAACTAGGTGATCATTGTGGTCCTTTTCGATCCACGCCATTCTATGACTCTATGATTCTATGATATTAGTGGTCTTTTCCAACCATAATGATTTAATGATTCTATGATTCTAAGAGAGAACAAGTGATGTGGTTAAGAAGGCATTGGAAAACAAAGGAATATACAAACAAAATTACTATATTTTTTTTTCATACTGCTTCAAAGTTGCTGAGATTTAAAATATTAGAAACATACCAAGTGGGTGGGCAGATAGCGTATGACGGGGTGAGGATTCAAGACAGAGTTATCGCTTGGCTATCAGGAGAACATGATAAATATTTATGAGTGCATCAATCTAGAAACTGTGGCATTTCAAAGTGAAAAAATGCAATGAATGTATTCTTATCAAACGGCTCCAGTAATAACCTTTCATAGCCACTATTGTGTTCACAATTTAAATTTTTTTTCTTTCATGAATTTTTATATGACTTTCAGTGTTTTGTCCTGCATTCTGTAAAGGAAAATTGACAGTTATACAATTATAAACTACAGGAAGAAGGACGTCTAGAAACACCTCAAGACATGTTCCAGCGGGGATGTTATTTAAGGACCCAAATTATTAATCCTTTGTTTCTCTCTTCTCAAGATAGAATGCTTCCTATACAGAGTTAAAATGTATCAGATACTTCTGTGATAATTCTTGATTACGATTAAACAAAATAGTAAAATACTGTGTTAATCCAGATCCTTTTCCCTCCCCTTTTTATTAATATACTTCGTCTTTTATTTTCACTAAATTGTCTTTTTTCTTTCTTTCCAGCAGACAAAACAGTAATACATTCTGCAAAGTGTGTAGATGTGTTGCCAGGGACAACAGTTTCAGCCATAAATTACTTTTGAACCACAAACCCTTTCATTGCTCTTTATTGAAGGCCATCTGTATGTTGTTATGATAATTTAAGGCTTTCAACTAACCCTTCTGAACACGGCAATTTGTTATGTTAGCAAACGTCCACATTACTGCTGTTCTTGAGGATATGGCATTATCTTAGAGTCTGCAAACAGGTATGCACCAGTACAGCAGCAAGCAAATTAAACTTCAACCCAAATTCATAAAGCAGAGGGAAACATTCTTGAAAGAATAATTCCTGAAGTGTAATTAAAAGGGAATCAAAGTCCTTTCTCCTTAAAAAAAAAAAAAAAAAAAAAAAAAAAAAAAAAAAAGGAAAGAGTGTAATTGTGCTAACTTTTTGCCAGCCAAAGGAGGCCTGATTGTTGCTTTTTGGTCTGCTTTACTTTATAGTCCATGGATGTACTCTGTGTCCAGCTGGATCCAATTATAAACTTCCAGGTACATAAACCACTTGGCTTTTCCTCCCTATATGTTGCCAAAAACACTGTTGAATATGAATCAATTATAAATATTATATTAGTGGGTAAGTTGCAGCTTTGCACACTTGCTTCTTAAAAAAAGGTCTTTAAATAATTTCAGTCCATAAGGGCTTTCTTAGATGCTATTTTTTGAGAAGAAAAAAAAGTTGATTAATTATTTGAGAGTGATCCTATAATATAGCAATATTCATAGAAGCAAAAAACTTCAAAGATGGCAGCAGAGAGGAGATGGCAAATAGTGCAATTTCTGCATCTGCCACCAGCTTTTATGTTTCATAAGAACTGCTCATGCCTGATTTGGAACTTGTGTGACCCTGTTCTCTTAAACACCTGTGCAAATTCAGAGCAAAGATCCAGTCTGCACTTCTCACTTTCTGTCTAGATTAGAGCATCAGCTTGGATATATGCCATATGTAGTTGATGGTAGTCCATTTCACAAAGAATCCAAATTCCCTTGAGGTGAAAATGACAAATAAAAGTAGCCCAGAAAAGGAAACTCGCTGAAAGTGACCCCTCTATTTATACCTTGCAGTTTTCATGATTCTTAGAAGCTGAGTTGGGCGTCAGGTGTCTCCGCTTGAGGTGAGACTTGAGCACAATACACCACTGTATGTTTATAGATGACTCATATTCAGCAACAATAAGAGAAGGCAAGGTGGGTGTTTGTACATACTGATGCCTTTGGACACCAGTTTGTATGCCAAAATGTGGCAGAGAATGTAAGGGAGAGAACTGACAATGTCTGAAAGGATTAGAATGATAAAATACATGTACTGTAATAGACAAGAAAATGCCAAACATGCCTTCGTGATTAGTGGGGAAACACCAGCAGAAATACAATTTGGAAAGCTCTCAGAAGGAATAAAAGATATGGCAAAATATGTGAAAATTCCTTGGTACTTCTCAGGTATTTTGGAATACCTTTTAGATGAAATATAATCACAGCAAAACATCATCATATAAATTTTCATGTTGATATTTTCTAGATGAGATAAAAGAGATTACAGAGAAATCCCACGTTTTTAAAATCATTTTCCAAATAAGCTGCTTGAAAAAAAATTCAAATTTCTAAGAAAGTAAAATTTAACTTGTTAGAAATGAAATCTGAGGAATATAAGGGATTTTTCTAAATCTAAAAGGATCACCTACCTAGCTCCACTTCATAAGAATGAACTCACTGAAAATTTATCTGGGCAGATAATATCTAAAAGAAGGACACAAATCATTGATGGCACAATGACCAGTAACAAAATAAAGGAAAAGTAAAGATGAACTTTAAGGAAAAAAACACAGACAGAAGAGTATTAGATAGTCTGTCAAATAGTCTTCCAAAGGAAGCAAAAGAATGTTCCTTACATGGTAAAGCAAAAATTGGAAGACACAAAACAATAAATGGTCTGAAGTGAAATACATTTTTTCACTGTATGGGGTCATGAGGTCTAATGCTGTAGCTCTTATGCTTCACTTGCAACTTTTCTTTAGTGAATTGATCACACTCAAGAGCAAACATGCATCTTGCATGTCCACACCATTTGTACTTAATAATGTCTTTTTTTAATCTGTGAAAAACTACACTATCTTTTGTCTAAGCCCTGTGTCTCCATAGTTTTCATCAAAGTAAAAATTAAGGATTCCTAAGGTAAATTAGATCTATATCACAAGTTTTTAATATTTCTCTATCTCTCTCCATATGTATATCTGAAACAGTGATATTTTAATATATACCTTATTCTCTTTTTCAGCCATTCTCATTTTTTTAAGAAAAGAGGAAAGTTTAAGAATAAATGGGTTGTTGGATCACTGGCTGAACAAACGCAAAAGGAAGTTTTAAAAGAAAAACTGATTTAAGACAATATTTTTTCAACAAAACAACCATAAATTCTTTGCCACTCAACTAAAACAGAATGCTTTCATCTAATTTACCTTGTTCATCTGATTATCCTCTGGAGCTGCTTTTTATCATTGTGGGGACAATTAAATTCATATGGCACAAACTCTGTGCCATTTTTGCCTTTTCAGGGACCTACTTGGCAGAATTATATGGTCATGGTCCCGGAGGTAGGAGGAGTCTGAGATATTTGGCGTGTGCTGCTGTTTAAGAGGACACTAATGTGCTAAGGAATGGATCAACAAGTATCTAATGTAATTAATAAAGAGAAATACAAAATCCTCTACTTAGGGAGAAAAAATCCCATGCACCAATAGAGCTGGAAAGTAGCTCTGGAAAGAAGGATCTGGGTGGCAGATGGACACCGAATTGACCACGAACCAGCAACATGTCCTCACGCTCCCAGCCTCAACCATTTTGTGACACTATTTTCCTTGACACAATTTTACGTCCTCATGAAACATCCTCGTGTCACATTTTCCCCAACCTTACTGAGAATTCACAAAGTGCTTATTTGTCAGTGTCAGCCAGCTGAGGCAAGAACAGCCTGTAACCATCAGAAGGGACATTTGCCCACCCTCTTTCACCTGTTTTTGATTGGGATGGTCTCATGTGAATCTTCCACATGTGATGCTTCCACTGTTGTTACTCTGTAATGCAGATCCTAAGCACCTTGAGAATACCAATCAGAACATTTGTAAGTACAATAAGCCTGGCAGAGAAATTATAATGCTGTGGACTGATCAAAAGATGTCTTTCACTGTGCAGCTGAGGATACTGCAATTCAAGAGAAATTAAAGTCTTCAAAGTTGTGGCTGTGCAGCTTAGCAGATGGGTTTCTTCAAAGATTCATTATCAGTCTCATAGAAACTATAAATACCAGAGTGTGAATTGAACAACCAAAACACACACCTGCCAGTTTAAATCCATCAGAAACATGGTCAGCTCTCTGCAGCAAATGAAATGGGAAAAAAAAAAATCCCTGATTGCTGAAGAAAATAATATTAAGCAGCTTGTCTTGATAGCCAAGACACAAGAGTATTTTTCACTATATAAATGATTAGGGAAAACAGGATGTAATTCAGTTTCATAACATTTTTAGAAAAAACAGCAATGCAAGGCCATTTTTCTACAGAGGTTATCATTCTGGGTAACAAGGAAACTCTAAGACCTGGAATTATCCTACAGTACAAAATTTCAGACTCTTCTCATTACAGCTCTTCTTCCTTCTTTCCTAGCACAGCTTGCATTGCCTCTCCTGGTGCACAGATGATTTGTACACTGAAATCCACTAAGCAATGGTTGATTATTTAAAGACTGAAAATGTGAAACAACAGAGGGAAATTTACACAAAACGGTATTGAACAACTTGACAAGCGTAACCAGAAGCCCACTGAAAGGAAATTTGAGCACCTGAACACAGGCATCTCCAAAACCACTTACACTGGGCTCAGAAAAAGCCCTGCTGACAGCCATGCTGCTGTCAGCCTCACCACCTACTTTAGCACTAGCTGAAGCATTTGACTGTGTTGAGATTTCACCATCAATCCGTGCTAGCAAGATAAGCCTCTACATGGGAACACCTATACATCAGAGAACAAAGACTGAGAGCTGGGAAATTACTGCACAGAGTATTCAAATTGGACCTTTCCGTGCATGGGCACAGAGGTTTTTTGACAAAGAACAGTTTCAGTGCTGATGGATGGGACTATAATTTCTGCCAGAACAAAGCGTTCCCAAAGCGAAGAACAGTGACATTAACTCCTTTCCGGTGTCTGTTGTTCAACCTGCCAGAGAACATCCTTTCAACAGTCACCACTTCTGAAGGAGTAAGACAGTTTTGAGAAATTACTCTACTTTACCTCCCTTACACAGTCCTGAGTTTCTTCCACAGATGTGTTCCTTTTTGTTTGGTTGTCCATGTATAGTTACACAAAGCTATAATCCCCATCTTGGGCAGCAAGTACAAAGAGAGTATCCTTCACTTGTGTTCACTCCAGATGTCTGCTTTCAACTGCTGCACTATATTGTTGCCTTTGATAATGTTTTTTTAACACAGTGATTTGCTGTGCTTCATCTTTTGGTAATGTTAAGATTTATACTTAAATATTTTAGCAGAGATATGGTTTGTTTCACTTTTATTTACCCTCATCTCTTTTCTCTTCATCTATTGCTGCTCTCCTCCTTCTAAGGTCATTGATTATAAGTCTAAGTTTCCTTTTGAATCAATTGAAAGCTTGCCTAGAAAACAATGGCTTTCCCTGCACACTGTGGATCATCTTGCTCTTAAAAAAATAATAATTATTCAACTTGGAGGAACATTTTTGCGCTCTCTGAGAAGTCCTGCATCTGTCTCTTGATTACAAAACACAGTGGCTCTGAGAGTCTCCTGGTGAGATCTGGATCCCTTGTGTTTGCAGCATACTGGCCTACTCTGCACTGCCTGTTTTAGGCAGTAAGACACACAGATGATGGGTTATGAAGATGCACTCACAGGTTTCTCTGATGATTGGGTTCTCGAAGAACATGCCATGCAGGATAAGCAACCTCTTGGCTTTGGCTGTCCATCTGTAAGACAGAAATAAATCACCCTATCTTTGGGAGGTGTTTTAAGTATTGCTGCAATGAAGATTTTTATACACTCCATTACTATGGTAATATAAATATGATTGATAAAAATTGAATTTCTTAATATTGGTAAAGTTGCATTTAAATGCTGTCAAGCCTCACTGAGCTACAGACATTGAAAATTCAGAGCTTTATATTTGATTTCATACTCAAATGACTGTTTGCATCCATGTTCACACACAGTACTATTCAAGTTACACCTTGTGTGGGCTTTTGCATGGAGGAAAGTAAAGGGAAGAAAAGAATGTCAAATCATTGGGTAGGATAATTTTCCAGCAAGACACATCTCTTGTATGGATTGTAGTTACAAATCACAAATGCAGGGAGGTATCATGTTGGGCCAGGTGCTCTCAGATGTTTTCTTTGATATATGTACAGCTGGGCACTTTCCATGTGTATCTAATCTATTTGGCTTCTGCTGGCTGGGGCTAAGAGCTGAGGTGCTGAGGTGCCCATGCAATGCTGGGTGCCCCACTCCACATCCCCACAGTGTGCTTTCTTTTGCTATCACCATCTTTCTGCTCCTGTAACAGGAAGTGGTTTTCATTAAATAAGTTTTAGTCAGATATTTTAGCAGGGGGTTTAATTACTATTTGTTGGAGCAGCTATGTCG